>APFE031543055.1:0-13050 GCA_000404065.3 Pinus taeda
TTTTTATTTTTGGTCTCGTCTGTGTTGATGCTCGTTTAGCAACTCGATCTCATTATGTGCAATTCGATAGTTGATTTTACATTTTTTGTTATAATGCTTTGAGTTTGCCCCCACAACATGTCAAGTTCATGGTTGGTCTTTAACTTTTCATTACAATGGGTCAAATTCACCATTGTGTGTCAATTTGATGGTTGATTTTTAATTTTTTTTTTTACAATGTATCAAGTTGCCTTAGACTAAGATTTTAAAATCACTATACATTTAGCATTTTTTTAAATAATCTTCATATAAAAACTCTTTCATTCAGGTATTTGTTTTTAAAGTTTTTTTTGTCATAAATTTTTTCCATAATATCATGCTTGAAATATTTTGAAAACTTAAGACTGTTTTGTAGCCATAATATTTGGTTTTAATTCCATGGTTGAAAAATTGTAATGCTTTTCTAAGTCGTGATATTTTATCTTTAATGTTATAGTTGAAAATGGTTATAAGTATATTTTATTAGCACCATGTCTGAAAATTGTTGGAATTTTAAGGTTTTTCAACTACATGACATTTTAAATTTAATGTCATGCCTAAAAATCGTTGGAACTTTAAGGTTTTTCAAAGACGTGATATTTTATCTTTAATCTCATGCTCGAAATTTGTTGGAAATTTAAAGTTTTTCAAAGTCATGATATTTTATTTTTAACGTTGCTATTAAAAAAATGTTGAAAATGTACTCAAAAAACAAAAACAAAAAAAACAAAAATGTTATTCCAACATCAACACTTTTCGTTTTTAAGGTGTTTTTTGCACAAAAAAAATTGGTTCTTACTGTCATTTTCAAAAAATGTTGAAAATGTACCCCGAAAAAAAATAAAATAAATAAATAAATAATAAAAATAAATAAATATATTATTCTAGCATCTAACACTTTTCATTTTCAACTTGTTTTTTTATGTTTTATTTTGAGTTTTTGGACTAAAATACCCATTTTAAAGTAATAATTTACATTTAATCAGTAACTATGTTTATGTTTAGGGTGTGGTTTTTCTTCATTAGTAAAGTAGCATGAGTCAATAAAGAATGCCATATATGTTGATACATATTTTGAGGTTTTCGAAGGTAGACTAGAGATAGACAAAGAGAACAACACATGGAGAAAGAGATGTCAAGTATTGGGGAATGTGATTATGCATTAAGAAGAAAACGAAATACAAAGTAAAGATAGCATGAATGTGTTCGAAGGGAGAAAG
The DNA here is from genome assembly GCA_000404065.3 of Pinus taeda. Classification (NCBI taxonomy): domain Eukaryota; kingdom Viridiplantae; phylum Streptophyta; class Pinopsida; order Pinales; family Pinaceae; genus Pinus; species Pinus taeda. The sequence continues at coordinate 1,239 of APFE031543055.1, forward strand.
TGATAAAGTGATAGAGAGTAACATCTATTGTAAAGGAATTAATAACAAATAATCATGTGAAGATCTCAATCTAACTAAGATGTGTGTAATATTCAAAATTCTAACTTTTTTGTGTTCTCATAACAAGAAAGCCTCATTAATGCCACTTGATGCTCAAACATTCATTTGGAGCAATTAAAGTAATAATAAAAACTACGTTGGAAAGGATATGAACGCCTCCTTAATGGGTATGTGTAAGTTTTAAATTTTACACACATAATTCTTTCAAAAATTATAAAATATTCAATATGAAAATTCTTTTATTATTCTCATATCAAAGCAATCTTCATTAAAATGTATGGTACTTTATTCTCAAACATCCATTTTTTGTAATTCAAGTTTTCATGCAAACTACATTGAAAGGGAAATCTATACACACTTAAATGGTATGCATAATTTTCACATTTTTAAAACCTATTTTTATCTGATAACCTGCAATCGATGAAATACACCTAGGGTTTGAAGCCCTGCAGAACCCTAACAATCCTGAAGGCATAGTCTGGACAAACGAATGCAAATTGATAGAGGAGACATGCAAGCCTTAGCAAGGGGAAGAGATCCCCTCCTATCGAAATGTGACAACTAGCGAATCCAATGAGAAAACCATAACTCTGTTAAGTTCCCCTAAAGCCGTCGACCCTAACAATGGGCCTGTCCTCGAATCTCGATGGCAGGCAAGAAGTAGAGGGCATTTTTTTCCATGTGCAACAAAGAAACCCAGATGTGTAATGCCTCTGAACAAACAAGATAAATATTGCAATTATATGAAGGACCATGCGACGATATGCAAATTCATTGAAGTCTGTCCGACGGAGAAAGACTCGATAAAGTGGATCCAACAAAAATGGAAGCCAAAAGGCCATGTAGAACTCAAGTTGGGAGTCAGAGGATTTTTTACAGTAATATTCTCAAACCTGTAGCGTAAGGAAAGGGTCTTTGAAAATGGTCCATATTTTCACCATAATGCAAGGTTGTTTATGAGATATTGGGGGGGAATGTTATAACCAAGATAAGGAGCAATTTCTGGCAGCCCCTGTTTGGGTCCGACTCTTTGGCCTTCCAATGGATTTCTGGGACCCGGAAATACTAGAAGGCATAGGGAACTTAATAGGAAGATTTGTAAAAATAGCAGAGTCCACACGTAGGGAAAGATACACCTCCTATGCCCGAATCTATGTTTATATGAATATTTCAAAGCGCATTCCAGAATCAGTAGAACTAGAATATCAAGACGGAATATGGCAGCAGACCTTGGATTATGAGCACATCTCGTTCCACTGCTATTGGTGTCATGAATATGTCCACATGTACAAATCATGCCCGATGAACCAGGAAGATCGACCAAAACCTAAAGGAGCAACAGAAGAACCCCCCACAAGAGGCAAATGAGGGGTTCAAAGAGGTCATGCATAATAAGAAGACTACGAGAGTGCAGCAAAATCTAGGAAACCATAACCAAAAGCAAAAGGCAAATACGAATAGATATGAGGTGTTGCAAGAAGAAGAAGAAATAATAAACAAGATAAAAAAAAGGGATAATCAGGACAAAGAAAAGGAGAACAGACATGCTAAATCAACGATCACCCCAAAGATAAAAGTCAAAATAGATCTGATAGAAAAAGAAGAGCAAGAACCAGTAGATCTCACTGCAATGGAATTCTATGTAGTCGGCGATGAGTTAAGATTAGAAGAAGTTCTTAAAAGACCCTTGAATGAGTGGAGACACCTTGATGAAATATTCATTCCAAGGGATGAAAAGAAACTGTATAAAGAAACCTTCCAGCAATACATGGCTACCCAAGGATAGAGACAAGGAGACATATCAGAGCAGCTTGACATGCAACAAGAAACTTCTCAGGAATAGCACAGCCGAAGTAAAGGAGGGAAGAAAAGGGGGAGAAGAAATCTACAGGAGTTAATTCAAATAATGGGAGAGATGTTGGTAAACATAGGAAGGGTAGTATCGCTCTCAGCGGTATTCCAACAACTTAATAAAGTTAACCAATGATAGTGATCTCATGGAACAAAAGGGGCCTTAATAGCCGAGGAAAACACATGTACTTTCAAGATCGGTTGAAAAATGAAAAGCCTCAAATAGCTATCCTACATGAAACAAAGGTAACAGGAGAAAAAATAGAGGAGATACTATGGAAAATGAAACCGAGATATGAAGTAGTAGCATTAGATGCAAAAGGAAGTGCAGGTGGAATCATTATATTATGGAATCCTGTCGAGGTAATGGTGGATTACTGGATAGGAATGTCGAGAATATTGATTGGATGATTTCGTAACATAGGGACCAAAGAATGGATCATCATCTCAACAGTATATGGGCCTCATACTCCTGGAGAGAAGGAAAGCTTTATCCAGAGCATTAGGAAAATAAGCCAAATGCATGCAGAAAAACTATGGATCATAGGAGGGGATTTCAATCTGATAAATTCACTGGAAGAAAAAAAGGTGGGATAAGAAGGGAAGAATCAGAAATGGAGCAGTTCAAGGACATGCAAGAAGAGTTGCATCTAGTAGATATTCCAACCATCAATGGAACTCATAACTAGAACAACTGTAGAGGAGGAACCTGCCAAATAGCTTCAAGGCTAGACTGATTCTTGGCAACGAAAAATTTAATAAGTCGGGATGTATTCTATGAAGCATCAATATTTCCATGTATGGGATCTTACCACTAGCCAATTAGGATAGAAGTAGACATGAAACAAGGGCAAAACAAGAGGCCATTCCAGTTCGAAGCCTTCTGGCTTCACCACCCTACCTTCTTAGAAAAAATGGAGGAATGGTGGAGATAAAGTATAGAACAAGGGAGGAATAAAATGCATACATTCCAGCTATGCCTAAAAGAACTTAAGGGAAAAATAAAGAAATGGAATAAAGAAGAATTTGGCAATATTCAGCAAGATTAGGAACTACTACAGGTTAGGATGCAATAAGTTCAACAACAGATGACAACAGATGGCCACTCAGAACCCTTAGTGGAGGAAGAAGGAAAGCTACTGACTAGGACTGAGGAAAGGAGGAAGCAAGAAGAGATTTTGTGGAAACAAAAATCAAGAGTCCAGTGGCTCTGAGAGGGAGAAAGAAACAACAAATTCTTCCACAAAGCAATGATACAACATAGACAATACAACTAAATGTTCTCATTACTAGACCAGGGAGAAAAATAGCTGATGCAAAATGATGAGATGGAAATTTTGTTGGTGAATCACTTCCAAAACATAATGACAGAACCGAATACTGATAGGTCAAAAGCAATAAATAGGATAATGGGGCATATCCCCCAGTTGGTAAACAGGGACTAGAACTTAGCACTAATGAGGTTTATTACCTTGGAAGAACTGGAAGAGGTAGTCAAAGGACTGGAAAAGAATAAAATGCTAGGTCTAGATGGCTTCACGGCATAATTTTTCAGGAAACATGGCCGATTCTAGGGAAAGACATCCTAGAAGTAGTGGAAGAATCTCGAAGAACAAAAAAGGTACACCCTGCCCTAATATCAACTTTTATAGCTCTTATTCCAAAATCTGATCACTCTGAAGAGCCCCAAGGGTTTAGACCTATAGCATTATGCAATGTAATTTACAAAATCTTCTCAACTATAATGGTAAATCTGCTTAAACTGATCCTCCCAGCATTAATCTCCCAAGAGCAAACTAGTTTTGTTAAAGGGTGGCTAATTTTGGACGGTATAGTTACTACTCAAGAGGTAATCCACTCCCTTAAGAACCTCAAAGCCAAAGGAATGATGATCAAGCTAGACTTGTCGAAAGCATACGACCATTTAAGCTGGATCTACAATCAAAGTATCCTGAAAGCCTTTGGCTTTAACTCCTGATGGATAAATTGGATCTCGTCTTTCATATCGACCCCTATGTTCTCTATCCTACTGAATGGAGCACCATCTGAGGCTTTCAACACAACAAGAGGGTTAAGACAAGGAGACCCGATCTCCCCCTTTTTGTTTATTTTAGCAGCTGAAGGTCTAGGAAGATATGTCAAAGCAAAAGTTCAAGCAAGACAATTTAAAGGTCTACGCATGTGGGGAAACGATCTTCCTTTAACTCATCAATAGTTTGTTGATGACATTATGATGTTCTGCCAAGCTACTCTCAAGGAAGAAAGGTTCCTCTTAGCCATACTGCAAGATTTCACGAATGCCTCAGGAACTTATATCAATAAAGATAAATATCATATCTTCTTCTTTAATACAATTGCTCAATCTGAAGCCTTCCTAGCAAGAATAATGGGATTTCAAATAGGAACCCTTCCTGATCCAAGAGGATCTCGTCAGATCATTGCACATGTGTTCAAGTGTCATCGTCTATGTTCAGAGTCGTTGTCAATTCAGTTAGGTTGTCGTCAGCTTCGACAATAATGGTTATGGATTAGGTTGTTCAGGTAATGTTTATGGTTTTCATGATGTTCAATTGATATGGGTTTGTACCTGGCTGTCGACTTGTGTTCATCGACAGTTCCGCCAGGATTAGTCGACGACATGTGTTTTGTCGTTCGTCTTCACAGGTTTTGGTATGATATGTGGTCATCAAAGTTGGTAAAGGTTCGATATGGTTAATCGTCAGGTCATCGTCGCAAATACCACTTGTGTCGACGACGTGCATTTGGTTTTATGTCAAAAAAGTTTCATGTCGCTTTGTGACAATGATTGAAAAAAAGGTGTTTTTACACCTAATGTAAAATCTAACATCCTAATCCTAAATCTAAAACCAAATCAATATAAAATATATGCTAGAACCATTCCCTAAGTCTAAACCTATCGCAATACAATTCTATGTATTAAAAAAAAAAAAACTAAGTCCTATTGCATAAAACCCTAAACCTATCACTATGTGCTAAAAACTAAGTGTAAAACCTTACCACATAACTCTCGGCCTAAATACATTTGTAAAAAATACGAAAAACAATCCATAACACTATCCAAACCGTAGAGGGTTCTAAATCACGTCGAAGAATGGTTTATACATGTGATAGGGTTTCGGTGATGATCGCAATAGTTAGCAAGTTAGCGGAGTTTGTTTGACAGGTGTCAGCACACAGTTACATGTTACAGTTTATTGCATGTGACAAGGTTTGGGTATTAACCGCTATGGTCAAGTTAACATGACAGCGCGGGGTCTGTGACATATGACGGTTGTTAGCATAATCGCAGAGTTGAAGGTTTACATATGACAGGTGTAGCAGTCAATGCAGGAACCGCGTGAGTAGTTGATAACAACTGTCATCCATCCAAAGGACCAATGGTCAATTTGACCCTAATCACATGCAAATTGTTACTCTTTCTGCCCAACTAGCTTCCAGCTAGTGGTTTCAGGTAGTCCAAAGTCAAAAGTGGGTTTTCAATAACTATTTGTTAAAACAAACTTGTAATATCACTAAGTGACACACCTAAAACCCTAAATCATACCCTTCAAGTCAGCTGATGCATTCCCAAATTAGCCACAGTGGTTATGATGCATCTAATCACTGTATAAATTTACATTTGCAAACTTTTGAAGGCTAGTGAGCATTTTGAGTGTCTTTGGAGCTTGTCATTCAGAGGCTGAGACAGAGAGGCAGTCGGTGTTTTGATCATATCTTGGGCATCTAGAGTTGGATTTGGAATCCGTAAGTAGCATTAGAAAGTTGGTTCAGAGAGCTTCCTAGTTTCAGAGGTCAAAATTTCTTGTGTGCAAGTTCAGTATGGCAGAATCACTGTGTAGTCAACTTCTTCTTTTCATTCCTAATAAAAACGGTCGCCCATCTTGAAAGTAGACCCGGAGATGTAGTCCATCAGGGACGAACTCCGTCATCAATCTTGTTGTCTGGTATAACTGGTTTTTTACAGTATATTGATTCATTTCTTATGCATCCTAATTGTGTTTAATCAACTGTCATAAAGTATTCTTTTCAAGAAGTTTTCCTCGATTTCTGTGCTTTGAGCTAACATTCAATTCATTAATGGTTAATCGATTCTACATTAGTTTAAGTCTATGATCACATTCAAATCACTTCCATAAAAATACCTTGGGATTTCGTTAAGCCTTAACCTACTTCGAGTGGAAAATTGGAAAGCTCTCTTGAACAAGATTCAAGGCACGGGGACTTCACTCAATTAACCTTTCACATATCACGTGCTTTCGTGGCATATTAAACAATACCCTTAATTTGACTATGTATTGGAAAATATCCCTAAAAATCACATTATTTAACCACCTACCAATACAAACATAATACACCTTCCCAATTTAAAAAGCCCCCACTTTCACTAGATATAATAGGTATCCATTTTTTCATTAACATTTTTTATACCCCTTTATATTTTTTCATTAACTTTGAGCTCCATTTTTTATACCTTCCAATATAAAAACTCTTTATCCCCTATATATCCTCCAATATATTATGTCATTTTATCCTCAATATAAATCTCCCAATATGAATGCATGTGGTATGGTATTGCTTTCGCAGTGAAGCCCCCATGATTCCAGGTCACCTCCAAAACTAGACCTTTCGAGCACTCAACATGGCTAATAGAGTCATCCTCATAAAGGTGGTGTTACAATCAATTCCTATCTACTAGCGCTCAAGTCTTGTAGTGCCAAAAATTGTTTGCAATGATATGACAAATATCTTTAATAAATTCTTATGGCAAAGGCCACAAACAGCAAAGAAATGGGCTCTTCTTTCCTGGAACTAGTTAATGAATCCAAGAAAAGAAGGGGGTTTGGGCCTTTGAGACCCTTACACTATGAACCAGGTTATGGGGGCTAAACTATTGTGGAGATGGATATAGGGAGTTAATGACTTATGGAAAGAAATATGGAGAAGAAAATATGGAATGCCTAGGATGACCGAAGGAAGACTGAGAACCCAGGAAAATACAAAGGGATCAGCTATATGGAACCTAACAGCAGAAAATGGAGAATTGATAAGAAACCACAGCTTCTGGGATATGAGGAGAGGGGATAAGGCCAAGTTCTGGAAAGATGCTTGGAAGCAGAGGGAAAAAACTAATCATTAGGCAGGACCTAGTGGAAATATTCTTAAACACAAACCGACTAGCGAATTAGACAGTAAATAAATTCTAGGAAGTAGAAGCCGAATCAATATGGAGAAAATGGAAGAGGAAACAACATTGGCTAGATGCACCAGAATCTCTCCAATGGGAAACCTATAATAAAGAGGTAGACTCCAAAACAATAATGATAATAGAGGGAACATATATTATAAGGTGGGGATACATAATTAAAGGAATGTTTACTATACAAGAAGGATACTACCTAAAATCAGAACATCAACAACAACAAGGGTTACCCATATGGGAACGAATATGGAAGGATCAACTATGGCCTAAAGTAGCCTTCTTCCTAAGGTTGGTCCTCCATGTTCATGCCCTAACATGGGACCAACTACAGATAAGAGGGCTGCAAGGACCATCGGTTTGTTGCACATGTGAAGGACAAATGGAAATAATGGAACATCTACTTAACTCCTACATATATAGAAACACCCTATGGCAGAATCATGAAATTTTCTTCGGACACTCGGACAGAGATTACTCAAGCACAGAAACAACAATGGAAAATTGAAGGAAGAAAATCTACCAGAGCCCATCCTTAACCGAGCCTGGAACATCTCCTTAGGATTTCTCCTGTGGGTAGTGTGGAAAGAGAGAAATCGAAGAATCTTCAAACATGAAAAAAAAATACAACAACAGAGGTGTTGAAGCTGATAATATAGAATATTCGTGAAACTATTTTGGCCGAGAAATGGTACCCAACATACTCAAAAACAAAACCACAGGAGAGCCGAATAATAGAGATGCTAAATATGAATCCGCAAATGCTGATACCTAACTCCTGGAAACTGAAACTTACTCCTCTACAATCCCTATCATACTTTGATTTCCCTCCTGAGGATTTCATAAAACTAAACTTTGACAGAGTTGCCAAAGGAAATCCGAGAGAAGCAAGACTAGGAGGAATATTCATAGAGCACTATGGCCAAACAATAAGGTTGTTTTCAATGGACTGTGGAATAGCGAGCAATAATGAAGCAGAACTCAACGCACTCAAACTGGAACTAGAAATCGCTTGAAGGGAAGGATATCAGAAGATGGTGGTGGAAGGGGATTCCACATTGGTGATTGACACAATGAAAAAACTACGGTAGGGAACCCAATGGGAAAAAATAAAAAAGAGTTGGAGAACGGTAAGACTAGTCCAAGAAATAGGAATCTTGGTACAAGGGAAGGAATACCTCATCCCAACACATGTCCACAGATCAGGGAACTTGGCAGCAGATTTCTTACCAAACTAGGGATGTGGAAAACCGAGAAACAACCTAGACATCTCGGGGAATGAGATAAATCAAACCGATGGAATGAACATTCTTAGGGAGATCCTGAGGAAAGATAGGGAAGGAGGAAAAAACCTCTGATCGGGTGTGAAGGGGCCCAGGATCCGGACGACATATAGTTATGACAGAAGGCATAATGAAGAGGGTACATGGGTGGCCCATTCAAGGATCCCACACGAAGGAGATTGAAGAAGCCGGGAAAAGGAGGCAAGTGGAGGAAGCCTCGGGAACGCAAACGGTTAGGTGGGTGAACATTCAAGAAAAAAAAGTGGCGAGAGAGCTGGGTAAATGTATGTGAAGGGTGAGAACAGAACGAGAGCCAAGCATTGTGGGTGGTAGTCGAGAGGAGAGCAAGAGAAGGGGCGATTGTTGGCATTCGGATTCAGCCTGCATTAACCTACATCATAACTGGTATGTAAACCAAACTTCCCTAAGCTTAGATTTGGCACCAATGTCACAAAATGGCATATACTCTGGAATAAAAGGAGGGTGGTGTCAAAATTAATTGGAAAATGTTGGTCATGTCTTAAGATGATGATGTCTGGTTTCTTAATTACTAAAAGAAATGGAAAAATTCGTGAATTTGGGGTTATTTGTCTGTTGGTAATGTATGGACATGAATTGACTGCATTACATGAAAGGCGGGTGGGGGGGATGGGATCTGCAGAGGGTTTGGAGGGTCTCTCACGCCTGGGAGAAAGAAATTGATAACTATTATAGGGAAATTCTGCAGTTTGGGAATGAGAAGAGGCTATGACTCCTTTGTTAGCCTGTGGGGGTCTAGTAGTTTCCAGAATCTGTTGAGGGTGAGAGGGGGGACTGGGAAAGATAAGACATGCCCTAGGAGGTTATTCTAGCTACTCGGGGGCTGCCAAACCCCAAGGGGAAGGCTAGAGATTTAGGAGTATAGGAATGGAGGGAATTTGGACTAGGGAGACTCTGCATGGCTGAGGGGAAATCCTTTCTCAAAGACTCCGAGTTGAGACACACTGCAAGGGTGGGCCAAAACCCATAAATCTAAGAGGGAAGGGTTGGAACATAACAATTCCAGAGGGTCTGCCCTAGTGGCAGAATCGGAGCCAAAACCCTGCTTTCCCGATGTCGGAATCCCAAATCCTTGTTGGCCAGCTCATAAGAGTGGACATGGACCACTACAGTGATCCCAGTTGATGGTTTCCAGGGGGGATTAGAGCAGAGGAGAGAAGTGATAACCCTGCTCTCGCTGCAAATTGGGGACAACCGAGTTGTCGAGAAGCAAATGGGTAGTTGGAATGTTGTAAAGCAAAAATATAAGGAACGACATAATGATATGAAAGAAATATGGATTGGTTTTAATGTATGCATTTATGTTAACATTATAGGTTTAATTAACTCCTATACTCTTCTGTCCCCAGCACTCCGTCATCAGGAACATGTAAGAATGCTAGAGGGGTGGGGACTGAAGGAATTGTTGAAGGAAAAGATGGTGAAAGCAAAAGCGAGACAAGGAAGAAAACGAGGTTAGCGAGCAGGTAAACAGGCAGAGAATAAAATGAAGGGTCTGGTGGCTTCGACAAGCCAAACCCAGAGAAAAAGGGGAAGAAAAATAGGCGAAGAAAGTATGCATAACTTACTACATGCTTACCATGCAGGTACCCCAGCACAAGTAAAAGCAGTAATAGGGACGTGGAAGATAGAGTTAAATGGCAAGGTGGCAAACGAGGACTTCCAATGGAATATTGAGAGCCATTACTTATTGATCTGAGACATACTAGAGGTCGCCAAACACTGTTCATACAGACTATCCAACAGTAGTGGGTCATGAAGAATCTTTTGGCAAGGGAAATGACATACAGGGACAGATAAGAACCAGAGCAAGCAAGAAAGAGGAACCAAGTTTAAGGGACATTCAGAAGGAAATTCAAGTTGTACAGGTATAGCAATATCCCCAGAACCTCCATTTTTGGAAAATGGAAAAGCAGCTCCGAACCTTGCTGCAAAACGAAGTGCCCGGGTCAAGTGCCAAGGACCCAGCCCCTGTCGAGTCTGATGACTAGCGTTGAGTAGTAGAAAATTAAATTTTGTTATTATGACAGATAGCATTTACTTTACAAGTCAAAGCATTAAGTATATAGTAGATACGGTCACAAACTTAGAAGGATGATAAGGATCAAACTGTTTAAATTTTGGACATTTTTTTATGTTGATCGGTGACCAACAAACGTAGTTTCCTTTAGAGAGTTTGAGACCAACAAATATATTTTGTTACCTAGTTATAGATAATTAATAAAAAAGAGAAGTACTACCAAACTTACACACAAAAAAATATACCAGAGACATCATTCTCGCTTATTCTGATTTAAAACAACTTATATATAATTTTATATTATTTAATTAATTAATTATAAGTATAAAAAAACTATTAATGAAATAAAAAAATATATAATATATATATATTAATAATATATATATATATATAAAATAAAAATCAAATTTTAAAATAATAATAAAGAAGTAACTATTTTATTAATAAAGGAAAAATAATAATAAGAAGTAAAGATGAATTTATGGGAAAGTTAAATTATGAAAAGTTCACGGAAAAAAATACAGGTTGACAAATGGAAATTTTGTCATGGATGGGTGAAGGAAGTGGAACATATTTTGCTTGAGAATTTGATGAAAAATCTTATAAGGTATCTATGAATAGGACTCGGAAGCTTTCATTTATCTTGATCGACGGTTGCTTGGTTGGAAAGCTATCTCCTAAACTCAAATTGGATCAAATTTTGGGGCACATCAAATTACATTTACCTAATTTATAAATAAGTTTCTTTATACAACGTAAGATTCTTCTAACTATAAAATTACTAATGAAGTTGTCTTTAATTTTATTAATTAATATTTTAATTTTTATATAGATCTGAATATATATAGGTATAAATTTATATAATAGTTTATATAATAATATTTTTAAGATTTGAGTTATTTAATATATAAGGAAGTTATAATTTTTTTTGTCTGTTTGTTAATTAATAGTTATAAATTTTTTATATGTGATATATATATTAATTACAATATCTATAATATGTATAATTTATATATAATATATAATTTTTTTTTAAGATTTGAGTTATTAAATATGATATGCTATATGTTCAAATTCTTAAGTTTATAATTTATTTATTTTTTTGATATGGGCTAGTATTAATATAGATTTATAAATATAACATAAGTCGAAAAAGATCTAATTTCTTCACGTGCAAACTTCTTTAAAGTGCAAAGTGCAATGTGTTATTTGATTTAATTTCTTCACATGTAAACTTCTTTAAAGTGTAAAATGCAATGTGTTATTTTTCATTGTTTAAATTTTATGTTATATATATATATATATGACCAAATAAACTTTTAACCATAAAAATCTAATTTT
>APFE031543056.1:7357-33746 GCA_000404065.3 Pinus taeda
AGGGTAGGTAGGAATGTGCAAATAAGCTCAGGGTAGGTTGACTGAGCATCTGTTTCAGTAGGTGCAGTTGGAATTCTTAGTTTAGAAATTATTAAAGGCTTGAGGAGCAAATTGGGCAGAAGTTCAAAGTTTTCTTCTAGAGGATGGATAGCGGCACTGGAGCTGCGAGTTCTTAGTGTACCACAAGGGCACACTATCCCAAGTGGAGCCACTGTTATCACTGAAAATATTTCAAAGGAAAAATGTAAGATCAAGAGAGTTGAATTTTTTGATGTGAAACTATGTTTTTAAATCACACAGCAGTTTCGTAGCGCACTATGAAACTACTGTAGCTGCACATTATGCTTTCATGGTACTAACATCAAAGACAAGATCCCAAAAAACAGAGTCAGGCACTGTAAGGCAAGGAGACAGCTTAACTATAATGCCAAATAAGGTTCACTCGGGAACAACATGAACAGGGAACCCCGTATGTTGCATTCTCGCATTAGAGCTATTTGAATGTCACAATGTTTCACAGTGCCTATTTTCTCAGTGCTTGCTACTTCTGCAAATAGCAGTTGAATCATGGAAATGACATTTACATGTACAGTGGTGACAAAGAATTCTGCAGCGTGGAATTTTATTACCAACAAATTTTGTTGGACGAAGGGAATGAAACATTTCCTCCTTCTCCCCAATCTTCATCAAATGCTTCATCTCATTATGGCATACTTTTTTCAACCAGTACAGCTACTGCTGCATAGAAGATGCATGAAGACAACTGCCCATCATACAGCAGGAAATAAAGGACTCCTGTGTGCAGTCACCTGAGATAACTTCAACAAAGGACATAGCCACATATATACCTAGTTGGAAAGACAGCCACATCTATTCTTAGTTGTATATAATCTATGCTTTTTGCATATCGTATGCTAGGAAAGGGATGGCACTGTAATGTTTCTGAGACAAATTGTCTCGGGATGAGCTCTGTGTTGTGCATATTTCAATATGTTTTTAAGTTTATTACCCTGTAAATACTCACAAGGCATATACAGGGATGTCCCAATAAGTTTCCAACTCATACAAGTCTGTGAAAGTTGTAGCTGTTTATCGTGAAAGTGATGAAATAAAGTATGCAAGGCTTGGAGAAAATGTTAGGGTGAAATTATCTGGTGTTGAAGAAGATGAAATCTCTACAGGTTTTGTTTTGTCTTCCATTTCAAATCCAATTCAAGCAGTGCTGGAGTTTGAGGCTCAGTTACAGATATTAGAACTACTGGAACATAAAGCAATATTTACTGCTGGTTATAAAGCTGTACTGCATATTCATTCTGTTGTGGTTAGAAATGAGAGACAATCGACATCTACAAGTCAATGTTTATCACCTCCAAGGTTGGGGGTTTTTCATGGCATTCCAATTCCAGACATCAGCATTGAGCAGTATTTGGAGAGGATTTTCAAGTATGTGCACTGTAGTCCCTCTGTTTTTGTAGTTGCATATGCGTATATCGATTGCTTGATTCAACTCAATTCAGGGTTTCAGATTACTTCTCAGAATGTATATAGACTTCTAATCACTAGTGTGATGGTTGCTGCCAAGTTTCTTGATGATATGTAACTGTTAGTGTGTTTGAGAGCTATTTTGCACATCTGGAACGAGAAGTTGTTTTGAGAAGAGATTATCAAATTGAGAGAGCTCTTCGATTCATATATGGGATGGATGAGCGTTCCTCACAAGATGATTCTCGAAAACAAGAGTTGTCTATGAGTTGCAGTTACAGGGGATCCTAGAAAACTTTTGTAGCGGCTGTAAGAGAACGTTGAAAGAGCAGTGAAACTCAAACACATGTCATTAATATCATCAGTATTGTACCATATTATAATTTCATGCAATCTTCTTTGCACAAAGTCATCTTGATCTTTAGACTGGTAGTATGTTGTGGAAGAGACAGCGCAAGGCAGGGTTGTGTTGTGTGAGAAATTAGCACCTAATCCTTCTTTACAGAATGGTGACAGCAAACCTTGTGCTGCCCTGTTACATATGTTGCTATAGCTGCATCGTGGTTTGTAAGATGACAAACAACTCTGGAGGTTTGCAAGTGATCTTTTATAAGAGTGGTGTGACTATCATGTGGGAAGAAGCTGGTAACATTAGCACGCAATTTTTCATCCTCAAGTTTCACTTCGATTTTGCCATCATGATATCCAATTGCTTGTAATTATATAGAACTGTACAGATTATGGAGATTTGGTCCATGTTGATTAGTACCTGGAGTGCTTCCTTATTCCATATGCACTAATAGAATGAATGGGGTCTCGAGGGATTCTTTAAGTCATCTTTCTGCACAGATTATGTGAGGCAACCCGTGAAATCGTTTCGATTTTCAGATGCAAGGTGAACATGATGTCAGTAATCTTTATGACCAGAACTGTCTTCAAGTGAAGAATGATGCAAGGGATGAATAAGGGTTCATTGTGGTAGCGGTGAAGGTTTAGATATATAGAATGATTGTTATTTCTGCAAGCCTCTATTCTGCCATGACAGGAGGGAGACACGATTATTGGGCATTCTTTCCTTTGTACACAGTACAGTATGGAAATCTTTGTTTGGAAAGGTTGCTGACTCGCTTGAAAAAGGAACAGAACATGAAGATGAGTATATGATTAGTGAAAGGGAACTTCTTGTCAATAGATTTATTTCAGTCCCAAAGGACATGGGAAACTTCAACTGTGGGGCATTTGTTGCAGGAATTTTAAAGGATGTTTTAGACGGTGCAGGTTTTCCAGCACTAGTGTCAGCACACTTCGTGCCTGTGGAGGGTCAGCCTCGGCCTCGGACAACTATTTTAATAAAGTTTTCTGAAGAAGTTCTTCAATGGGAAGCAAGATTGGGTTAGAATTAGATGAGGAACCCAAATGGACAAGAATCCTTGGTGAGAGAATGTGTCTCAGATTTCATATTGGTTTCTGGGTGCAGTATTATTATAGAACCTTTTTCTCTCTTTGACGATATGTTCCATAGGTGAATGTTATGTATATTTTGATGTTCAATTGTACACAGTGAGAGCACAATATCATACTTGAGACCATTACAGGTGGCATATAGTGAAATTGAATTAATGTTTTTGAGGTAATTGGGTTCTCTGCTGTACGCAATGTTAAGTTCAAAAAAGTATGCCTACACATGGAAAACAGTGGACAGCACATCAAATCAGGTTTCATAACACTGGACAGCACATCACAACGTGGCCACCATCATATTTTGACGGACAACAATAAAAAAACCGACTTATGAAGATTCGAAGACCATAAAGCCGAGAAGCAAGGACAATCTCCTAATTCTTCTGAACAGTGAAGAAGATACAGCATCCAAGGTCAACATGGAGCATTAAACACCCATCTCTGTCAAACTGAAAAGAGAACCAGATGTCAAAGAAAGGAATCATCTCAATTAAAGTCATTATGCATGTAATATGGAGTTAGAGTCATAGCTGATTTAGATCTCTAAAAAACTCCAGTCAAAACTATGTTGTATTTATTAAAGTAGTTAGAGTTTAAGAGTGGTTAGTAATAGAAGTAGTTTTCGAATTCCCCTCATGCTTGAGGAGGAATATCGATTAGTTAGAATAAGGATTCTATATATAGCTGAAACAGCAATGTAATGATGGTTGGAGATTTGATAGCAGAAGTATTGTTTTAGCTTATGTAAATATCATTTTCAGTAATACAAAGCATCTACTTTTCTTCTCAGGATTCATAAAGGATTTGTCATGTTCAGAATATGTGTTTTGTTCTTCCCTTAATGTCTTTTTTTTTTCAGTTGCATGGATGCATAATCACTCAGAATTCACTGATTGTGCTCTGACTTCCTGTATGCATGTGTGAACTGTGGTTTTATGTAAGTTGTATTCTGAACATTTAAATGCTAAGTGCCCTGACTTCTATGCAAAGGTAGTGTCATTGTTTACTAAAGTATGATTGACTCCATAGGCCCAATGGGAACTTATGAAATGTTTATCCAACCATTATATTTGTCTATGTTGTTACACCACAAGAGTTAGCCATCTTATCATTAATCAAAATCAATAACCCTTTTTGAGAGAGCCCTCTCAGGCTAAGGAGGCTAAGCCTTAGTCAAAATCTTGGTTTGAAATAGTTACTTAGAGTCAACCTGACCAGCAGCCTATCAGGACTTGATTTTGAGATAACACATATCATCAAATAAGAGATCATTTTAGTGAGTGAAAATTACCAATCATGTGCAGGTGTAGTAAGTGTTTGTATAAAGACTCTAAGCATGACATCATCATGCTGAATTAGATGAATATCATGTATAGAAATAAACTAATCTAGATGCTTATTTAGATCCATTATGCCACCACCACTAAAAATAGGAAGAATGTTGAGGGGAAGAGTAAGGAACAGATGAAGCTGGCCTGTAAGATAACAAAAGGCTGGATATTTTCCTTCTTAGGTGATTCCTTCTATCATTTTCTATATTTTCTCTTTCATTGTTCACCTACTCTTCATTCTCTAATTCTTCTTGATCATCCATAGTATTTTCCTTTTCCATCAAAACATATTCAGATATAATGGGTATTTCTAACTTATGCTTTTGAGTTAACTCAACTATTCTTTTTCTACTTCATCGACCTTGAAAATATTTGTCAAACTCCAATGTTTAATGAAAAATCCTTTGTCTTCATATTTCTATGAGTCATTCACATTGAAAGTCTATAGTCCTTTCTTGTTGGATAAGAACTTGCCAAAAGTGTTCAAGTTCTTGTAGATGTCATGTAGTGTGTAAGACTATATCATATCAATCATGAAGTATATTCCTTTGGTCTTTGATCCTATTTAGTAACTAAGGTTGTAATAGATCTTGTCATGTCATAAAAGTTTCACTCATCTATGAAACTATCCTTTTGTTTAGTTCCCTAATGGATTCGCCAATAAATGTTGATTGTTGGGATTAGCCAAATCTGAAATATAACATTTGGGGGAATAATTTCCCATGTTTTTGAGAGGTGGTGATCCTATCTAATACATAATTACACATTCAAACGGAAAATAAAGAAAGAACCCTAAAATATAACCAAACCTTAGAAATTAAAAAAAAAAAATATGATACATATGAATAGAAACATCAAATAAATTTCAACATTTCAAGACTCATATATTTTCATAGATCTTCCAACGTAGTTGCATGTAAAAATATCAAGAAATTGGAGTACATAAATAAATCATGACCCTCATTTCATAAAACTTTAAAATATATTTGCATTAAAACTCATTGGAATTAAAATATGTACACCCTTGCAATATTACACTTAAAACTCAAAGTCCAAATATCCCATTGGAGATGCACTCTTACATAGTTCTCTGAGGAACTTTAGAAAATATACACATATTTTAATAAAGTCTACAATATCTAAGGAGTATAAATATATTTGTCTATTTAAGGATAGGAGTTGGCCCCTTGTGAACCATGTAGCAAAAGTAAAGACATGAAAGAGAAAAGAAACAACAATTAAGTATTCAAAGACTCCATTGTAAAAAATGTTGTATAATTTCTAAGAGAGAAGGATGGGAAAACCAAAGCTACGTAATCTACTTATGGTGCTAGAAGAAGTCTCTCAATGTGTTTAATATCTTCCTTATAAACATTGGGTGCATGTTGGAAGTGGAACTATCAATCAATTATTTCAAAGTAGTTACCTTCTCTAAAGTTTCTTTGATTCATTTCTCAATGAAGTATCATAATGATGTCGTGGTAACATCTTGCTTCACTTGTACTTCGAATAACTCATCTTCAATATCTTTCAAATCATAATTGACTTGATGTATTATGTCTAATTGGTCTTTGTTCTCTCTAATGAAATGTTCAATTTATCAATTTCTTCCTTAGGGAAATCAACAAGTTGATTGAAGTTGTTTCCCCATGCAACTTGTAGTACATCAACATGTTTCTGCATTTCCCCCTATTTAATAGCATTGGATCAATGATAAAACTGGGTCCCTCCAATTATTTTTTCACTTCAATTAATGTAAATAAAAATCACTCATTCTTGTCTTTATATTATCATGTTTATACATTAATCCATGGAGTGTGTTTATTATCTCCTTCCAGTAAGCTTTTAATTGCTTGATTCTCCCTTGTATCAAAAGAATTCCTCACGGTGTTTGTATGTAATTTAATATGTGATTATTTGGGAGGAACTATAAGATGGAGGGGTGAATCTATCCAGGATGATTCAAAAATATGTTGGGAGAAAATTAATCTAAAATAGTTAAGAAATATCTATCCTATGGTTTTTTGGGGTATATGGAATGCCAAGAATAGAGAATTTTCAAGATCATCCCTTTTATCCTGTTAGAGTGGTGGCCAAAGTATGTGTCTATTTTGATTCCTTTCCAGTGGATGATGGAATCCAAACCCCCTCGGCAGGAATATCATTGATAAAGTGATAGATAAATATTTCCATTAGGCATACTTTGATAATGCGGGTTCCATAAATAGGGAATGTGGTGGTGGGGTTGTCCTTTACCTTCAAGGTAATCATGTATTCAAAATTCCAAGCGGTTTAGGGAGGGGCTTCAATAGCTATGAAAAAATCGTCAACCTCAAACCTCTGCGTCTTTTTTTCATTGAGAAATATGTTCATTGCTTGCAGATTTATGGAGACTCGATGATTATTATAAATTGGTTTAATGGTTTTCAAAGATGCCATATTCACACACCCATTTCAATCCTTGATGAGGTCCTTATGCTCAAACAACATTTTAATCATATTTATTGCAATCATATTTATAGGGAACGAAATGGCGTAGCAGACTCACTCTCAAAAGCTAGCATTTCATAGAGGTTGGGCTCCTGGAAAGTATACAAACATAAAGATGAAGAAGTCATTAAATATTATCATAGACCTTTTATAGAAGGTCTACAGAAGGATGGTACATGAGCAGTCTTGACATTATATAGTTTTTTTTGGTTTATATACGCATTATCAACATCTTTTTGTTATGCTCTATTTTATTCTAAGCTATATGATGATTATCTATGGTATGTCTCTTGATCTGATGGGATGGTTATTATGGTTTGTCCCTAGACAATGATGATCCTTCTTGAGTGCTTCAAGCACATGCACTTGTAATTTTATTTTGCCTTAATAACATTACAGGTCTTTTTCTTTGGAAAAACAAAAGATTTTTTTTTTCCTTTGTCCTTATTCATATATGATACTTTAATGATGAATGTATTTAATGCTTCCTTATCAAGCATTCCATCATTTTCTAGGTCCTTTTGCAAATATTCAATGAGGGAGTTAACTCTTTCAAATACATTGGTTGAATTTGTATCCACCTCCCACACTTCTAATATCATTCCTATTCTCTTATTAATATTATTGATAACATATTAAAAATCCAAAAGTAGGCTAGATGTCACTTTAATCTTGGAACTACTCTTTGGTATGTCTTATGAAGTTGAATTTGGCCTAACTGTAGAGATGACTTCAACAAACAATGGTTTTTACAGTAAATTCATTTCCAACTCTTTTATCCTTTCTTTCAATTTTATATTTATATCTTCTTGATTTGAGATGAATAGGTTAATGCATCTCCATTATCCTAATGAAATTCAAATAATTTTGAAGGCTTTGTTGCTTTGACATCAATCTTAGAGTTCACCTTAACAATAAATTCATTCTTGAAATGTATTTTTCAAATTGTAATTTCTTCAAATTCTTATTGTATGCCATCATATGTAGTATGAATAATTCAATTTCAAAATCATTTTTCTCTTGTTGAGCCAACTATTTAGCAACACACTGACTTTCTAAGAATTTTCTTTCATCCTAGTCTAATTTTTTTATGCTTCCTCAATATCATCAATTTTCATAACTTGAATCTTTGTATCCTTGAGTGTATAATGGATATTATTTATCTTTATTTTCAAACTAAATACAACAACGTGAGACCTTTCAATATTAAATCCTATAGGATACCCTTCACCACCATCTCCAATAGTATTACTAATCTTCATTTTGAGCTCCCTTACATGAGGTTGACCCTTTGAAGTAGAAGTATTCTTTTGTGAATGTTGGGAGTGGAGCTAGCACTTGAAATTGAATGTGCGTGTTATTTATGTGGTAAGTTAATTTTGAATAAGGCACTGCATATTTATTAAAAGGCTATGGATTATTAAGAAATATTTAATTATCTCTAGCACCTTCAATTTGCTTCACCTAAAACCAAGTGCCATGTCTAGTGGAATTAAGATGAAAAGAAAAAATAAAATGTTGGTCAAAACTTTTTACTTCTTCCACTTTGTTCAGTTTGAACACATCAAAATAAGTAGCATACCCATTGGTAGGAAAAAGGGCTTTCCTTCAAATCCAAATATCCTAATGTATGAAAACCCTTCTTCTATTTGAAAATTCATTTTCTCTCGAAGAGGATGAGGGATTCTTAAGAGCATCTTCCAATTGGTGTACTAACAAACATTTTGATAGGAAACGATTATGTACATAATAGAATTTGAATGGAGCCTTGTATCTCCAAAGATATGGGTACCATAACTAAATAGTGTCAATGCCAAAATTAGAATTGCATGACCTCAAGAGGCTTTCAAAGGAATTGTAGTAGACTATGTCATACAACATGTGTGAACGCATATAAAACATTTTTTATTATTGAAAAACACCAGTTTATAAGAAATTTCCACTAAGACTGCATGGGCCTAATTAAATATTACTCCCTCATGTATATAATATTGTATAATATATAAATATCGAATTGGGATACCTTCCATCTCAATGTCGCTCCTACATAGGGTTCAGTAGCTTCAAGAAGAGCTTTTTCTCAAAGATTATGGTATAGCCAATTACGCCTTAATCCTCCTAGTCTAAATATTAAACAAGAGAACTAAAGGCTAGTGTGTGCCCTCTTCCTCTCAGCACAATCCTTTAAGGATGCTCTAAATCTAAGGATCTCACAATTGAATCCCAAATATTTCTTAGGGTTGGCCTTCATTGTAGAAAAAATAGAAGGTGTTCTAGATCTAGAGGTGGAATATCCACAATCTAATATTTTCAACTTAGTTTATGAGAGGAATATCATGATATGTCATTTTAATGGTCTCTAGAAATCAACATCCATGCTCTGAGAATGGGTGCATCAAACCTAATCCTTGAATACGGATCTATATGAAAGGCTTCTTATCAAGGACCCTAGTTTTGGGGACATTTTGGGCTCTCCTTTTAGCAATGGACCATGGTTTCATGAATTCATACTTGTACCCATGAGATCTATGGCCACTCTAGTTTGGTTTAGACTTCCTAATATGTCCATTCATTTTTTAAATTTCGATATCCTAGATTTTGTATGAAACTCTTTAGGTCATTTTATTAAGTTAAATACAAATGGGCTTGCGAGGAGGGGTATTATAACCTTTGCACACATATTTGTCAAAATATATCTCAGCAAATGTTTTCTTGGTAGGATCCTTATCAATTGGAATGCCATATCCTTTTCACAGTCAGTGGACTACAAAAACACAACTTTCTACTATAGGTATTTTCAATAGCCAAGTCATCTCCATAATGCTTGCCCCTATTTTCAAGGGTATTCTCATCCCCTTGATGCTATGAAAAAGGATTGAGGATGGATAGACCCAAAAGGATACAAAAAGTAACTACAACAAAATCTTGTCCTTCGGCCTCAGCTCAACCCCACACAATGCCAACTCATCCCATTAAATTTGGGATCCCTCCTCTGTCATCTCCTCACTCTCATCCAAATCCCAAAAATGGAGTAGGAATTGATATAACTATGACGTTGGCTTCATCCATGAGTGTCCATAAATATCTTCATGAATCATAACACTCGGATAATGATACGAAAGCAGCCACTATTTTAGATCCTCCAAAAATTGCCCTCGTGCCATATGCTCCCAACAACTTTTCAGGATGGATTGATGTTCACAAGAAAAAATGAAGAAAATACCTTCGAACAACTCAATGATCATTTCTAGCCTCAAAGACCCAAATATTAGTATATGTATTTTATATTTTAAATCTTTGGTTACGTTTTTGTCTTTTGCCTCTCTCAAACAAGTACATTTTTTATATGGTTGGGTTTTTCCAGTGATTTAAACAGACTGAAAAAGATTGATCGCAAAGGACTGATTGCAAGCAAACATAGAGAGAAAGCCTTGGTATTAGAACTTACTTTTAATTAAAGTCGAAAACCATCAACCAGCAAATCTAGGGCAGATTACTCTTCCTCAACCGAGCATGCGTGCGCAACTATGACCTCTCTCCTCAGGTCTTCAAACGCCTTCGCCTTACAGCTCAAAGTTCTTTTGGATTACAAGAACTGTCCTTAGACAGACGGCCCAGTAGGCTTCGATATTAATCAAAAAGCATAAATACACAAAGCTTATTACAATACGAGATCTCAGAGCTCTTTGTCCAAAAAACAATGCCTTGAACTCCTGCTGATCTCTCATTTTATAGAATTTCTAGTGAATCTAAGCTTAGCTAAGACATGACACAAAAGTAGAAATAATTGAGGGTCCTATCGGTATTTCTTTCACCGACGGTGTCTACTCAACTTTTTCCAGTACAATGATTTTAGCTACAACATGTGACCACATTATCACATTGCTAGCTAAAGATTCTACCAGGGTCCCATTGGACTCCTATCGGAATCATAGTCATTATCCTGATCAGAAGAATCATGTGCTGGCTCCTAATCATCGAGTATCTTCTGGTAGTGGCGTTCCATCATCCTGTTGTATTCTTCGTCGATATCTGTTGTTGGGTCCTCAGCATCTGTCCATTCCCTGTAAAATAGATGCTATTGCTTTCCCTTTGTCGTCTCCATCTAACATTATCGTCTTTCGGGATGTTGCTTTTGAATATTCTCCTTTTTTCGTATTTGTCTTTATCTTGTGGAGGCCTGATTGCTGAGGTGTGTACATGGCTTCTTGTTTCTCCCACTTGTTAAGAAAAGGTAAAGCGTTGATCTCGATGTCTAGAAAAGAATCTTTAAGGACATTTCTTACTATGGGCGATCTTTGTAATGCCAATTTGATGCCATTTAGGAGTTCCCATTTAAAAATTTTAAACATATTAGTTGAACTTTCGATTGCATATGAAACCCATTGTCTGCAATTATTACTCGTAAAATCTTTGTGTTGCCAGCCTAATTCGAAAATCATTGATGGCAGATTCTTTGTGAAATCATCAAACTTATTATATGGATGACATTGTTATTCCAATTAGGTGAAATAATAGTGATAGTTACCAAAGCCTTTTGATTAACCACAAATTTTAGTACTTTGGGTTCTCCTTGTAAATCATCCATTTTTTGAAGAATCTGTAGTTTTTCTGCCAGCTTTAAATTCCCAAATTCATGGAACCAACCAGAATGCTACTTAATCATTTCTTCGTTGTTGCTTGTTTCGATTTCTCCGATCCTTTCATGGCTGAAAACCTATGCAAACGGATTGGGAACAATACTTTCTCTTAATCTGAGGCTGTGAAAATCCCAAGGGGATGAGAAAGTTCTAAGATATTGCATCGTCTGTTGAATGCATTGAGATATCCTGGTAGTTGGCTTTTTTCTGCAGAAGCCCTCTTTAATCTCCCAGTCAGCAAATCCTTCAAATATCTCATATTGAGGAAAATTATCATTTGATGCATAATTCTCATCAAACCTTTGTAAGAAAGAGGCTTCCAATTCTTCAAAAATGTCGGGAATTCTTAAAGATAAAATAAATTTTCCTAATTCAAGCTTTATAGGAATCTCTTCAAGATCTAAGAGCTTTGCTCCTATGAAAATGCTAAGAGAAAAATCCACCCTTCCAATACGTTGATAAAAATTCAAAACTTTGAGGGTCCAGATCATTTTGACAGTGTATTCGCTAGACCATAGATCAATTAAACTTCTAAAAAAGATTTTCACCTTCATATTAGGCAAAGGATATATCTTTACCAGTGTATCATCTAGGCCTAGAGAAGTACCTATATTCTTAGATTGCCATGCTTGTCATTTTCGTATCCAAGTGTTTCTCCTTAGTCTCATTCCTACAACCCTTTTGATTTCTGCTGCAAGGTGGCTTTCATGTGCTTCAAATATCCTGAATCTATCAGCAAAAGTAGAAAAAATATCGTCCTGCACACCTTTACCTGGAATGGTAAAGCACGAACTTGTACAAGTCAAGAAAGCTTTATTCATATCCCTGGCTAATGAATCTGTCAAAAAATTTGAATTACCTGGGATCCACTCGACTTCAAAATCGAACTGTTGGAACCAAATCTGCCAAGCCAAAATTCTTCCTTTTGCAATTTGTCTTGAGATTTTGGCAGATAAAAAATATTGAAAATTCTTAGAGTCTGTGCGTATTAAGAATTTTACAGTAGTTAGATATAATTCAAATCTTTGTATCCCATTAAATATAGCCAATGCTTCCTTTTCTGCTATGAAGTAATTCTTTTGGCTAAGTGTAAATTCTCCTGAAGCATAAGCACAGAGTTTTTCTTCAAATTTTCCTTCATCTATTTCTCTTCGTTCTAGAAGAACAGCTTCCCAAAAATCTAGAGAAGCATTAGTTTGAAGGATAAGCAAACCATCACCTGGTGGCTGAAGCTTTGGTAGGTGTTGACATTGTGCTATCAATTTCCACACTGTTGTTGTTGCTTCCTGTGACCATCCCTGCTTGAGATGTTTCCTGATTGGCATTGTTTTCTCTATCATATTTGGAATATATTTGTGAAGATAATTCAAAACTCCTAAGAACCTTTGAATTGTCTTGATATCCTTCAGTTCATTAGGCTCTACGAGCTGCATCTGCAGTAGCTCTTTAATCTGTCTTTTTATTTCTTTCTCATCTGAGGGAGTACAAGGAATTAATTTTCCTTTGACTCTGTTGTCGTGCAAGGTTATGATTTCCTGCATAGGACTTTTTGTTTCTCAAAACTGTTGTGGGTTCTCCGAGCAACTCTTTAGAAGTCTTTTTTGGATATCATCTTGTTCTGTAGACCAGTTGGGTTCTACGCATGCCAATTGTTTTTTTTTGGATTCTGCTCTTGCTTCATAGATCTGCAGGACTTCCTGCCAATCATCAGAATCTCTTAATGGCTTTCTGGCTCCTACTCTTTTCTGGCTATTTTCATATCTTGCTTCTGAATTTGCAATAAATAGTCTAGGAACATAAATATCTTTCTTCTTCAAATTAATAATCAGCTTATCCTGGTTGATTGTTACTGGAAGCACAAAATTTAAAAATGGCATACCCAACATTAAAGTGGCTGAGGGATCAAAGTGTTGTATTGCAGAGATCTTGATAATACTCCCCCCAACTTTGAAAGAAATATTGTCTACATAGTGAGTTAAACTCATTGATCCTCCAATGTGTGGAGTATCAAGGAAGGTATGTTTCGATGGTTATTTTGGTATCTTTTCATTAGAACTCAAAAGCCTTTTTCATTGGAAATTTAGATAATGATAAGGATTTATAACGAAACACGAGAGATTAATGAGAAACACTGACAATCGTCATTTCTATGTGCAGGAGGGAGGAAAGATGGAAGGTGGCCATTCCAAAGGTAAAGACAAGGATGAGCTAACTACTGTCCCTTTGACGGGAGACCGGAAGCAAACCAGATCAAAACGGATCAATCCAGGAAAAGACGTGGAGATACCAGCACGGAGTAGAAAAGGAAAGAAGTGACGCAGTATTAATGATTCTGCGAATCCCTCAGGATCTTAGATCCTGAGGGATCGCTATTTTATCTATTTTCTGTATCTAGATATCTCCTCCATCTTCCTTATAAAAGGGATAGCATTGTTGGCTAGCAAAAGGGAGACGGATTTTATGTAATTTCTTTTAAGGAAGATCAGAACTATGATCTTTATGTTCTCTTGAAGACTTGAGTTCCTGTAATTTTATTTCATGCCTTAATACAGACTTGTTTACTCTTTTATATTTGAGCCTGGATCTATCTTAAGCGGTGTACCCCTGGAGTCTAAGGGCCCGGCCCTGGAGGACACTTGCTCTTGTACCATTACGCGTGGTTTCTATGTGGTTTGTTCATAGACGTAATCTGGACACTATCACTCCATTATAGAGTTCATTACGATTGTGTTTAGCATTATAACAAGTTATCTTGAAAGGTCTGTTTTCACATGGTTATTGAATGTTATTGTTCTTCATCTTGAGATGCAATCGTATGTGTTTATTTAGATCAATAACAGAAGCAGATTGAGTATGTTGCGTTTCTAAGGTTTTGATCGGTAGTGTTGTTCCATCGTATGTATACATCTTTTAAGACTGAAAGATTGATGTTTTGATTGAAGTGATTAAATAGAATTACAGCTTGAGGAACTTGGTTACTGCTTATTTCGACTGATGTTCCATTTCTGAATTGTTGTTCCATTTATTTTCTATTCCATTTTAATTGCTGTTCCATTTTAGTTGTTGTTCCATTTTATTTGATGTTCCATTTAATTGTTGTTCCATTTCAATTGTTGTTCCATTTCCAGCTTGCTAATTTGCTGTTTCTTAAGGACAATCTCAGGCTGTAGTGAGCATCAGCATCTGCTATTTGGCTCCCAGGCCTCTGATCTTTTCCCATCAGCTATGAAAGGGATGGGTTATTATTACCGAACCCTTGGATGATGTGTTGTTCTATTTCATTACTATTTCCTTTACTTTCCGTTTCATTTATGTTCATTAAGGACTATCTCAGGCTGTAGTGAGCCCTAGCATTTGCTACCTGGCTCCCAGACCCCAGATTTGTCCTCATCAGTTATGAAAAGGATGGGTTATTGCTACCGAACCTTTGGCTGATGCAATGCTTGGTGTGATTTAGCCTTTTGAAGTAGTTAAGTTGTAGACTCGCATTAGTTTACTTTCGTAGCTTTTAAACAGTTGTACTACAGGCATTACTCTGGCAAGTGCTAAGCCTCAGACTGAGACACTCTTTGAAATAACTAGACGTTCCTAGATTGACATATTAATGTGAGGTAACTAGAGGTGAAAGAGACCCTTTGTACAGCTCTACATTTTGGCATCGTTGCCGAGGAAAGAGTGTAGCCATTTGTCCTTTTTAGAGTAGTGTACAAACCTGCTAGGGAAGAATTGGGTTTTAAAAATGGAAGGTAGGAACCTACGTGCAGAGCATGTAAAAGCCCTGCTCCTTTGTCCGCTTTCTTGCAGATTTGCTGCTATCTGCTTAAAACTTAGTAGTTAAATTGAGTGCATGACTAAGCAGAAAAAGCCGGAGAAAAATCCCAAACCGTTACCAAAACCAGAAAAAGCTAAGGGGTCGGTGACCCTTGGTCGATCAAAACTCATATACGAAATATATAAGAAATCTGAATCTCAACCTTCAGTAGGGCCCAGGAAAGTTACTTCCAAATAGCCTACTAGTTCTCTTCAGGCCTCAGGTTCATCATCTGAAGCCTTTGCTGAGGTGCATAGTCAGACTAACGAATAGGACTTTCAAGAAATTGAAAATTCTATTCCAGAACGACTGCAAGAAGGGAATCTCAGTAATCTTTGTGAAGGAGAAGGGGAAACTGGGGAACCAAGATCTCCTCCTAGGATAACTCAACCATTGAATAGCCTAGACAAAGGGAGAACGGTAAAAATAATTATTGAAGGCACCCTATTTCCTCATACATAAATCCCAGATAGACGAAGTGCTATTAAAATTGTTCCTGTTGAAAACATTCCTCCTCAACCTAGGAATACCCTCTTAGATATTCCAGAAGGTTATTGGCATATATTTGACGCAATGGCTCAAAATCCGCCAAACACCCAAACCTCTACATTACAATACCCCATAGTGGATTCCGCAGCAAATGCTCCTATGAAAGCAATCCCCCTTCAACACATTCCTACATTTCACGGACTTACATCAGAGGACCCAAATGCATTCTTATTTGAATTTGATGTACTATGCAGGGGATATGATTACACCACTGACCCCCAGAAACTAAAATTGTTCCCCTCCACTCTGAAAGGGGCAACTTTAAGATGGTTTATGGGATTAGGTGGTGGAGTTATAAATAACTGGGAACAAATGAAAGAATCTTTTCTAAAGAATATCAAGACATGTGAGGTCTAGAGAACTAAAAGATGAAATATTTCAGATGATAGCTAGACCAAACGAAACATTAGAAGAATATGTAGAACGTTTCCAGTATAATTTGCAAAGATCCCCTTATGCATCGCTGCCTTTGCCTGATAATGTGTTGAAAACATCATTAATAAGGGGCATGAAAGAACAATGGATTGAAACATTAAACATTATGGGGAAAGGGGATATTTACCAGGAAAGTTTTGCTGACATAATTGATCTATGTATCTAGAGTTCGAGAGGAAGTACACGAATCAAACCAGCAGAACATGATCGATTTGCACGGGAAAACAAAATTTCATCCGAAGGAGTAACACGCGTGGAAATTGGAAATTTATTTGAAAATTTTAAAACTGATATACTAGGAACACTGACTACACAATTGGACGTTTTGCAGGCTAAGCAGAAACAAATGGAGGCAGAACAGAATTTGGCAATCTTCTGCCCAGGTGCAGGAACAGCATAGCCATAAGAGTCCACAATACAGTTCAGACATGCGCCATTTGTACAAGGGATCACTCTACAGAAAGTTGTCCCTCATTACCTGGACTGAAAGCGGTATATAAGGAAGCAGAAGAAGAACCGGAGGCAGTATATCTACTCAATCAGCGTCATCAGTGGCAGTCGCGACAAACTAGTATGTTTTTAAACCCATCTTCTTCTTTTTAGTATCCGCAGTACAATACTCAACTATATAATGCATGGCAAAGTCAGTTTCAACCCCCATTTCCAAACTGGTCATCACAGTCGTACCCTTCTGCAAACCCGTGGCTAAATCAAACAAGCCAATTTGGTTGGTCGAATCCTCCTTATTCCCCACCATACTGGAAAAGCAACCCATACCCACCACAATGGACTCCCCCCACTTCACAAAGCTCAGCCTGGCAGACTAACTAGTAGAGACCAACACAGCAGCCAGTAGGAAATATTCCTTTCCCTCAACCTACACTGCCAGCCTTACAACAAAACCCCCAATCTAATCTGAGACCCTAACTCCCAGCCCAGCCCAGTCCCAATCCAAATAACAGACCGGTCCAAGCACTCCAAATTTTAGAAACACCAAAAGAAGGAACCGATCTGAGGGAGTGCAATGATCTTCAGCTAAGGTCTGGGCGTATTATTCAATAGAGGGAAATAAAATAGTTCAGATTGAAAATCAGTTACCTAGATAACATCTGTCACAAGAAGAGGATGTAAATAGACAACAAACTCATAATCAAGCAACTACATCCTCTCCCCCATTCCCAGAACGTTTAGTCATACCTCGACCTATACAGCAACCTAATTTCGACATTCTGGGATAATTACAAAAGTTATACATAAAAATTCCATTCCTTCAGGCCATTCAAGACATCTCGATATACGCTAAAACTATTAAGGAATTGTGCATAAAAAGATTGAGAAGGAATGTAATAGATAATCCAAGAGTTTAAGTAGTCGGTACTTTATCTGACCTATTATCAAGAAAGGAAACACCTATTAAGTATGAAGACCTAGGAAACCCAATAGTAACTGTTCAAATCTATGGCCAAACCTTACCCAATGCCTTAGTTGATCTTGGAGCTGCAATCAATATATTGACAACTGCTACTTGCCAAAAGCTAAGTATTACATCTTCAGAACCCACTTCAACTTTGTTAGAATTGGTTGATCGGTCTGTGGTTAGGCCGGAAGGCATACTGCATGATGTCATGGTCTCGGTTGATTCCTAGGAATACCCAACTGATTTCCTGATAATAAATCCTAAAACCCGACTAGATGGACATCCATTGATCTTAGGAAGACCTTGGCTCACTACCGTTGATGCCTATATCGGCTGTCGGCAAAGGAACATGATCATAACCAAGGGGGCGGATATCAAGAATTTAGTACTATATCCCCCAGCGTAGCCAAGCATCACAACAGTCAAAACTAATAGGCACCCTGTATCATATCTTACTGACAACATTAGATCTCCATTAACTATACAAGAAGCGCTAGAGTTCAAAGATCAAACAGAAGATGATGCCATCAACAACTTTATTAGTCAAACTGAACTCACATCTCATACCCAGTTTCATATGATAAAAGCATCATTTGATAACGAAGTAGAGGAGGAACCTCTGAAAGATGCACATGACCACACAATCCCTGTCACTTCAGTTGCACATAGTAAAATTTTGGAAATCGAACCTAGAAAGACCTTAAACATTAACGCCGACCTTACACCTGAACAAGAAACAAAACTCATCCATATTTTAACAAAATATAAAGACGCATTTGCATGGGATTACCCTGATATGAAAGGAATTGATCCTTAATTGTGCACACACCACATCTACAGAGAAAATGATGCAAGACCTGTTAGACAGCCTCAGAGAAGACTAAATCCTCATCTAAAAGAAGTAGTAAAAGCTGAGCTCCAAAATATTTTAGATGTTAACTTCATCTACCCTATCTCTGATAGTAAATGGGTCTCCCCGCTTGTGGTGGTACGGAAAAAGAATGGGAAGTGGAGAATCTGCGTGGACTACAAAGAAGTAAATAAGGCAGCGCAGAAAGATCACTTTCCTCTCCCATTCATCGATCAAGTATTGGACACTTTGGCAGGGAAGAAATTATTTTCTTTTCTCGATGGCTTTAGTGGGTATAACCAAATACGGATTTCCCCTAAAGATCAAGACAAAACTACTTTTACTTGTCCTTGGGGAACATTCACCTACCGAGTTTTACCTTTTGGTTTATGTAATGCCCCTGCCACATTCCAAAGGGCTATCCTTAGCATTTTTGCAGATCTAATAAATGAAGGACTGGAAGTATATATGGATGACTTTACTCCATATGGAGAGGAGTTCGATCCAGCATTGGAAACACTAGAAAAAGTCCTACAACGTTGCATAGCTACCAGGCTTTGTTTAAGCCATGAAAAATGCTACATGATGATGACAGAAGGACTTATTTTAGGACACTATATTTCAATAGCCGACATTCAGGTAGACCCAGCCAAAATCCAAATACTTTTGCTTATTCCTACTCCTACTACTCAAATAGAGGTACGTAGCTTTCTTGGATTCTCTGGTTATTACAGAAGATTTATGGAACATTATTCACGTATTGCTGCACCATTGTATGCACTAACTGGTAATATTGATTTCCTTTGGATAGAAAAATGTGAACGTGCTTTCAATGACCTGAAAAAGCTCGTATCTACAGCCCCAGTCCTTCGGGGACCAAATTGGGATTTGCCATTCCAGATATCATCTGATGCCTTGGATACAGCCATTGGAGCGGTCCTTGGATAGGAGGAGGATAGAAAACCATATGCAATTTATTACATTAGCAAAAATCTATCCCCTGCTAAATTAAATTATACTGTCACTGAAAAGGAATTTCTAGTTGTTATACATGCTATCAATAAATTCAGACATTACATCACTGGATATCCCGTTATCTTATACACAGATCATTCTGCTATAAAATATTTAGCAAATAATCCTGTCACAAATGGCAGAATAACTAGATGGCTGATTTTATTACAGGAGTTTGACATTACAATCAAGGATCGACCCGGGAAAGAAAACCCGGTAGCTGATTTCCTCTCAAGAATGCCAAAACCAATCAATGCAACAGCAGTTGAAGATCAGTTTCCAGATGAGAATCTCTTTGTTGTTGCTGTTAAAACACCCTGGTATGCTGATGTCGCCAATTACCTAGTAGTAGGTAAGTTACCAAAGCATCTAATCCCTAATGAGCGGAAACAGATTGTCCAGCGAAGTACCATATTTTCCTGCATTGGGGGCTATTTGTTTCACACAGGGGCAGACATGCAAATCAGGAGATGCGTTTGACAAGATGAAATTTTTGATATATTGAAAGCATGCCATGACCAACCATGTGGTGGGCATTTTTCTGATCGCAGGACTGCACATAAAGTATTACACACAGGGTATTATTGGCCCACAATTTTTAAAGATGCAAAGAAATTTTTCCAAGCATGTGACAGTTGCCAGAGAGTGGGACGCCTTAGTCACTCGGATGAGATGCCTTTGAAACCACAGATAGTCATCAAACCATTTGAGCGATGGGCCCTTGATTTCGTGGGACCAATCAACCCACCATCAAACCAAAAAACATACATTTTGGTGGCAACAGAATATGTCACCAAGTGGGTTGAAGCAGAAGCCTTACCTAGAGCTACAGAAGAATCGGTTATATAGTTCCTGCTCCATCTATTTGTGCGCTATGGCCTCCCTAGAGAGATAATCACAGATGGAGGGCCACAGTTTCCTGGGAACAGAATAGCGGCAACACTCAACAATTATCATGTTCAGCATAAAATGACCACCCCATAACACCCACAGGCAAATGGGCAAGTGGAAAGCAGCAACAAGATAATAGAAACGATTCTAACAAAAACAGTTGCATCACATAGACGCGATTGGGCTGGCAGACTACCAGAAGCACTGTGGGCTTATAGAACAACATGGAGAAGCACCACTGGTCACTCACCTTACCAGCTAATGTTCGGAAAATAACCTATCTTTCCTATAGAATTTGAAATCCAGACATTACGAACAACACAAGAAGTTGGTTTAGACTTAACTGAGGCACAAACTAATCGATTACAACAGATTAATGAGCTGGATGAAATTAGGCTCTCTGCACTCCAACATACTGCCCTGATACAGCAGTAGAGAGCTAAATGGCATGATGCTCTCATTAAAAACAAAGTCTTCCATGAAGGAGACTGGGCTCTTTTATATGACTCTAGATTTCAGGACTTCCCCGGGAAACTCCAGACTCGTTGGCTAGGACCATATGAAATTTAGAAAGTACATGAGAATGGTACCCTCA
The DNA here is from genome assembly GCA_000404065.3 of Pinus taeda. Taxonomy (NCBI): domain Eukaryota; kingdom Viridiplantae; phylum Streptophyta; class Pinopsida; order Pinales; family Pinaceae; genus Pinus; species Pinus taeda. The sequence continues at coordinate 28,324 of APFE031543056.1, forward strand.
CACTGATTACTATTGATGGTTCTAGGTATACCTTTAAGGCAAACGGCCATCGAGTCTGTCTTTATCACAAACCACTTACTCGGGAGTCCTTCTGCCAACAACTACGCCAAGATTCAGATATAGAGATCTTACGGGAGGAAGACAAGTCTCCTCCACCTGTAACTCACTAAGAAGTTTACTTTTCTTTACAATTTGTATATAACTTGAATTATTTTTGTACATATTTTTGAAGCATGTTTTGATTTTGCTGTTCCTTTTTCAAAAGGAACGACACTTTTGATTTTTGTTGTTCCTTTTCCAAAAGGGACAGCACTTGTGATTTTTGCTGTTCATTTTCCAAAAGGAACAACACTTTTGATTTTTGTGGTTCCTTTTCCCAAAGGAACAACACTTTTGATTTTTGCTGTTCCTTTTCCAAAAGGAACAACACTTTTTATTTTTACTGTTCATTTTCCAAAAGGAACAACACTTTTGGTTTTTGCTGTTCTTTTTCCAAAAGGAACAACACTTTTGATTTTTGTTGTTCCTTTTCCAAAAGGAACAATATTTTTGATTTTTGTTGTTCCTTTTCCAAAAGGGACAGCACTTGTGATTTTGCTGTTCCTTTTCCAAAAAGGGACAACACTTGTGATTTTTGCTGTTCCTTTTCCAAAAAGAACAACACTTTTAATTTTTGTTGTTCCTTTCTCAAAAAGAACAACACTTGTGTGTTTTTGCTGTCTCCGAAAGGAACAACAATGTTTGATTTCTGCCAATCTTTTTCCAAAGGAACGGCACTTGTTTGATTTTGCTATCCTTTTTTTAAGAAACAACACCGTTGATTTCCACTATTCCTTCCTCCAAACAAACAACTGTTGTTGTGGCCTTTCTTCAAAAAATCACTACTCATATGATTTAGAACAACTTGTTCCTTCTTAAGGATGCTTAGTACTAATATTCTTTCGAGTCTTTTGGAATACAGCTATCCACTTATGTGATGGAAACAAAAACAAAGTATACCGAAACCAGTAAATCATAAATTGTTATTTTTATAAGTAACTGCCCTGAATTGGCGAAATGACGCAGAGAAAAGATATGCTTATTTATCACCTTTTGTTGCCATTGTTCTACTAACTCTGTTCTGATTGGTTATCTCTATCATGCTGATTCCTTTTTACCTACTTTGATTATCATTCGGCAATAAGATCAAAGGGTCTATACCTTCCTATTGGGATATTAAGACTTCTTCCACCATTCCTACTCTTAAGGAGCGTTGAAGCACCCTTTTTGTATAAACAGGAAAGGCTCTCTATTAAAAGCAAGAAAAAAGAAGCAAGCAAAGCAGTTTTTTAAAATTTTAAAATTGAAGGATAGGGAGTCTCATTACGAGCTGGCCTACCATGATCATCAGGATGGAAGCGAAGTGGCATTCCCACTAGGGCCACCACACCTGGGAAATGGTCCAAAAGGTATATCAAAATAAATAACCCTTGGAATAGGAGGTCTCACCATGAGCCGGCCTGCCCACTATTCGCTCCTTCCTCGTGAATGGCATTATGACTAACTGGTTACCAAGCTTGCATAGTGGCTTACAGTTTGACATTATATAACACTTCCTGGCATACACAAAGGACTATGGTTCTTGGGGTGAAATAAACAACTCTGCCAAGGTTATGGACACCTGTCGGCAGTAGAGCTATGTTAATGGTATTGAAGTCGTAACTTTTACACCAATCGGTAAGGAGATTATATCCTCTTGTTTCTTATAACGTGATAATTAATTATATAATTACCCAACCATATAGCGCATGACTATCTATTATCGCCAATCATTACGGAGCTAGTGACAGTGACCGCATGAGACTCGCTATTTATGGAAAATTTCTTATCCCCGAAATTCCATCAACTCACCGCAGTCGCTTACTATTAAAAGCGATCTAACTTTCTACCTCGATTTCAGTAATAGGTTGTTTTTGCGGACATGGCATATTTTCATAAGCTGTTCCATAAAGGCCTCGCGGCAGAATAGACGCTGCTCCTTTATTTGACGGCTGGGACAGCCTATCACATTGCGGGGGGGGAGGTAACCTCATCATTCCCCAGAGCACGTGTCAGTCCGTTATTCGAGAAGATTTTGTACTCGAGCACAGCACGGCTCAACGGTATGATCATTTGCCATTTTTGTTTTCTTCTTCATGAGTTGTTGTTTGAAGCTACTTCCATTGCATACATCGTTGCATTTGAATTTGAACGAGGAATACGCCACCATCTTCTCTGCGTTTCAACGAACAGCTGCTGTTCCTTTGAGAATTTGCAGTGAATCTATGGGAGGAAGGTCAGTCCGTCGAGAACCACAAACATTAACTATTTCAGCTACAGCCCGAAGAATCTTGAAGAGAGCAGGATGGTTGACCTATCTCAACCGCCTGAAGGAGTCTAATGAAACTGTAGTGAAAGAATTTTTACAGAACCTACAGGAAGAATAATCCACAGTAAGAGGAAGGTGAATAGCAGTCACTAACGACATAATAGCAAGAGTCACAAGACTACCGGCTACGAGACCAGTATGGACAGTAAAGAAGGAAAGGCTGCAGAAGATTTTGGAAATCTTTCAGGACGAGGGCCAGAGTTTGACAGTCCGAGGAAAGGGGGTGCTACCAGCAACGCTAGGAGAGCCATGGGCGGAATTGGCGAAAATCATCCAGAGCTACATTACTTGCGAGGGCAGAAAAGATGTCGTAAGACCACGACATCTTAAACTCCTAGCTGTCTTAAAACAAAAATGTTTTGTGAATTTACCTGCATTGTTAAATTCACTATTGCATGATGTGGCACGAAGTATGAAAAAGGCACATCACGTAGAATTTGTGGTTAGCCACCATGGATTAATTCGCTTGATAGTGAATCATAGTCTCACCCAGCAGCAGAGCAGCTGGGAAGAACTAATTGCTATTATCAATAAAGGGACGGCCACATCTAAACGCCCGAAAAAATGAAAATGAGTTGATAGCACACCCCGATGTTCAGAGAAACGAAACTAGGACGCTTACACAGAAGTGCAAGCTGAAAAGCAAGCTGAAAAACAACTTGAAAAACGACCCGAAAAGCAGAAGCATGACGCTGGTACATCTGAGCAACCAGAAAAACATAGAAAGTCGGCGAGGCTCGCAGGCTTACAAGCAGAGCTGGAGAAACCCCAGGAAGGCACGAACCAAGCAATAGAGATTGAAGATGAGCAGTTTGCAGGGACTGAGAGAGAGGAAGAAAGCAGCAAGGAAACAGAGCAGTCTGCAAAAACAGAGACAAAAGAAGAAGACGTCGAAGGGGAAGAACAGTCTGCAGAAACAGAAACGGAAGAAGAAGACGTCGAGGGAGAAGAGCAATCTGCAGGAGGAGAAGAAGAACAGGATGAGCAGACTGAAGAAGAAGGAGACGAGAAAAAAGAAGTTGAACAGTCCGAGCAGGAGGAAAGAATGGAACAGCAGGGAAGAAGCCCAATACAGGACCTGTTAGGGGAAGATGAATTGACCAACATTTTGGCCAATATGGGCGAATATGGCCAACCCCTGAGTCCATCCAACCTCCAGGCCGTAGAAGAAACCCAAGAGAATGATGCACCCGAGGAAGTGCATACAGAAGAAGAAGAAGTAGAAAATTCACTTGTTCATAATGAGAAGGTAACAAAAAATGTCGAGCAGGAACAGGTCATTCCTAGTCAAAAGGCACCAGAGGAAAGTCCGGAGGAAATAAGGGCAGAAGAGGAATCAGCCTAAGAAACAACAGAGCCAAGCAAGGTTCTTACCCCGGAACAGCCACCTCAAGAAGAAAATCAGGAAGTTAGCCACAGTCCAACCCACAGCGAACAACCTGCTGTTCTTTCTGAAGAATTGATGGAAATAAGGGAATTACAAAGGGAAAAGCGGACATTGTTAAACATAATAGTCAGGCTTCACCAGTAGATTAGGATTCTAAAAGCAAGACAAAGGGCGAAAGGGACCTCAAGAAGAAAATGTTTGACCACACCAATAAGATCCCTTAAGAACAGGAGGCGGAGGACCAGAAGTCGTCCCACTGCTCAAAACCCTGACAGAAGCCAAACTGTTGTTCCTAATGAAGCAGAAAAAAAAACTGTTGAAGCAGAAGAGCATACTGCTATTCCATTTGAAAAGGAATAGCAGTGGGCTGGAGTCCACGTTAAAATTGAAAAATATGATAAGATGGTTCAGACGGAGGCACCACCTTCGGGAGTAATAAGGGTTATGAATTCAAAGCAGCGCAATAAGAAAGTCCAAGTAAAGCTCCCGGCCTCCACGGATGCATGGAAGAAGGACCCAAAAACAAGAACCCTTCACCAAGATTTGAAGCAGGCCCAGCAAGAAGCAGAAAATCTCAAGGAGAAAACGATCCCCCGAGAAAAATATGAAGAATTACAGCAGCAGCTAAGGAACGTCAACCTGTCTGAAAGCTAATCTTTCGAAGGATGGCGAAAGGAACAAGAGAAAGTTGCCAAGGTAACCCATAGATTAGATGTAGTTATTAAACAGATGGATACCTTGTGTGCTCTATACAATGATGTCCTAGCATGTAGAGCCCCTGCCAAGAACTATGCCCTATTTCTAATGGAAAGGTACTTACAATTGAAAATTAAGGCTGTTAAGGTAGGTGCTCCCATAGAAATTAACACTATAAATGATTTTATAAATTGCTGTAAACATTATGGGGTAAAAGTGAAAAGGTTATTGTGTGAATTTTACCTGCATAACCTTGTACTAGAACAAGAGACCGAGCTGAACCCTGGCCCTTTTGTTGGGGATATTCAATTACAAGCATTTATTTCATTTGTAGTCAATCAAATTAAATGGCTTAAAGCCTACAATGCATTTCAGAGGCAAGAAAACGGATTAGATCTATGGGTAAGAGCTGAGCCTAGAGACCCATAACAGTTATGGAGAAGTCATAGAAATCTCATGAGGGCTCCAGGAGTGATTGAAGCATTAGGACCCATGCATGAAGCAATCATTCGGCAGGGGCTTGAATTCTTTTCTTCTATTAAAGACCCTGCTGTTGAAGCAGCTAAATTTCGATATCGAGTATCTAACTCGAATATTCAGCTCAGAGAGCCATTTAAGTATGAAAATTTTAAGCTTGTTGCTAACTAATTCCCCCTCTATGGCGAACTTGTTTTGAGGGCAGGGCCATCCTGGTTAGGATATAGGTTCCGGAGTCCAATCATTTGGCATCCTGCACCCGGATACCAAGCCTTGTATGAGATGCCTGAGGGCCAGACAAGCCATTTCTTTGATCATCTAGTTTCGCATCATGGGGCCCCCACACGAGATTCCATCTCCAGCCTAATCCCTCACTGTTCTGCATGTCAACTACAATGTTTTCATGAGGCCATGAAAAAGGGTAAGCTGGGGGTGTGTGGAGTACCAAGGAAGGTA
>APFE031543058.1:637-12505 GCA_000404065.3 Pinus taeda
CACTGGCTCAAATCTCCTTCACTGCTTGCCTGCCTCCGCTGCTCAATACCTGCTCAAGAACTGATGATGATTCCAAGGCAACCACGTATTTACTTGGCTAAATCACGTGAGCACAAGCTACAATGTGGAAAAATACGTGGGAAAACTCATTGGCATACTCAATCCCTTGATTGTGCAAGATCTGATGCACAACTATAGTCACAACTGATAGCAATCTGATTCTCTAACACCTGTCCCTACTGAACTGAACATGCACTGGCATGCAACTGAGTTAACTGATGTATTCATTAGTTGTATTATGAGTTAATAACTTGTGAATTAATTAATAACTAATTCACCCAACTCATCTCTAGTCTATTTTCCAGTTAGACTAAATACAACCAGTTTAACAAAGCTAAACTGAACACAACTCCATCAACTGCACCTCCACTCCACTAAACTCAACTCACTTGAGTTCTAACTGAAGTCATGCATGCAACAACTCAACTGACTCATAAGAAAAGCGTATTTCCTTCTGTCAGCTGCATGTGCCACCTCTGTAGCTCAAACTGAAGTGCTCCAAGAGAATAAGACAAAGTTTATAGTCTAAATATTATTATGAGCTAATAATATTTGATTGTTCTATATTTAGATTGAGCAGTCACTCTGTTGTGGTGTCACTCCGCTGTGGTCTAAAAATAGAAGTCCATCTATTTTTTTCCAACTTGATCAATCATCCATAAGCAGCAACCTGCAATCCATAGACATGATCCATATGTCTAAAAATAGACATAGTCTAAAAATTGACTTGCACCAAAAATAGCCTGCGGGCCCACTTAGTGAAGGCGACTCTTTTCACTAAGCTCCATCATCTTGTTGCAATATCAACAAACATAATGGGATAGGCTGTGATATAATGTCTAAACTTATTAACAGCACGTATTACAGCCAGGAATTCTTTTTCAGTGACAGTATAATTTAATTCAGTAGAGGATAATTTTTTGCTGATATAGTAGATAGAATATGGTTTTTTATCCTCTTCCTGCACCAGGACTACACCGATTGTTGTATCTGAGGCATCAGATGAGATTTGGAATGGTAAATTCCAGTTTGGTCCTCGAAGGACGGGAGCTATTGATACAAGCTTCTTTAATTCCTTGAAAGCATGGTCACATTTTTCTGTCCACAAGAAATCAACATTACCAGTTAGAGCATATAGAGGTGCAACAATATGTGAGTAATGTTCTATAAATCGTCTATAATACCGAGGAAATCCAAGAAAGCTACGTACCTCTGTTTGAGTAGTGGGGGTGGGGATAAGCAAATGTATTTGACTTTTGGCTGGGTCTACCTGAATGCCAACTGGTGAAACATAGTGTCCTAGAATGAGCCCTTCTGTCATCATCATATAACATTTTTCGTGGCTTAAGAAAAGCCTGGTAGCGATGCAGCATTGTAGGACTTTTTCTACTGTATCTAAAGCTGGATCAAAATCATCTCCATATGGTGTAAAGTCATCCATGTACACCTCAAGTCCATCATTTATTAAATCTGCAACAATTCTAAGGACAACCCTTTGGAATGTAGCAAGAGCATTACATAGGCCAAAGGGTAGAACTCGATAGGCAAACGTTCCCCAAGGACAAGTAAAAGTAGTTTTATCTTGGTCTTCAGGGGAAATCTGAATCTGATTGTATCCACTGAAGCTATCCAGGAAAGAAAAGAATTTCTTTCCTGCTAAAGTGTCCAATACTTGGTCTATGAATGGGAGAGGGAAGTGATCTTTCTGTGTGGCTTTATTTAACTCCCTGTAATCCACACAAATCCTCCATTTTCCATTCTTCTTGGGTACCACCACCAGAGGAGAGACCCATTTACTATCGGAAATAGGATAGATAAAATTAACATCTAAAAGTTTCTGAAGTTCAGCTTTTACAACTTCTTTTAGATGAGGGTTGAGTCTCCTTTGCGGTTGACGAACAGGTCTTGCATCTTTTTCTATATAAATGTGATGGGTGCATAATTGAGGATCAAACCCTTTCATATCAGGGTAATCCCACGTAAATGATTCTTGATATTTTCATAACAGACGGACGAGCATTATTTCTTGGTCCGGTGTGAGGTTGGCATTGATATTTAGAGTCTTACCCGGTTCAATTTCCACTACTTTATTGTTGGCAATAAGAGTCACAGGTATTGTTTGATCATGCACATCTTTCAAAGGATCTTCTTCTAGTTCACTATCAAATGCTGCTTCTATCATGAAACACTGTGTGTGAGATCTAGATTTAGTTTGACTAATGAAATTATTGATGGCATCGTCTTCTGTTTGGTCTTTAAAGTCTAGAGCCTTCTATACAGTTAATGGGGATATGATATTGTTAGTAAGGTATTACACAGGGTGCTGGTTAGTTTTGATCATTGCAAGACTTGGCTGTGTTGGAGGGTATAGAACTAGATTTTTAATATCTGGTCCTCTAGTTATGGTCATGTTTCCCTACCGACAACCAATGTAAGCATCGGCAGTAGCAAGCCAAGGTCTACCTAGAATTAGCGGATGTCCATCCAGTCGGGTTTTTGGATTAATTATCAGGAAATCGGTTGGGTATTCCCAGGAATCTATAGAAACCATGACATCGTATAGAGTACCTTCTGGTCGAACTACAGATCGGTCTGCCAATTCTAACAAAGTAGAAGTAGGTTCTACTGATGTAATGCCGAGCTTTTGGCAGGTAGAGGTTGTCAAAATATTGATTGCAGCTCCTAGATCAACTAAAGCATTAGTCAGGGTCTGACCATAGATTTGAACAGTTACAATTGGATTTCCTGGATCTTCATATTTAATGGGTGTCTCTTTCCCTGATAACAGGTCAGATAAAGTACCGACTACTTGGACTCTTGGGTTAGTGGTTGTATTCCTCCTTGATTTTTTTATGCACAATTCTTTTGTAGTTTTTGCATATACAGGGATGTCTTGAATGGCTTGAAGGAATGGAATTCTTATGTACAGATTTTGTAACTCTCCCAGAATGTCAAAGTCTGGATATTGCACCGGTCGTGGTATGACTAATCATTCCGGGAAGGGAGGAGAGGATGTACTTGCTTGATGATGGGTCTGCTCCTTATCTACACCCTCTTGTTGCAACGGCTGTTCTATTGGTAACTGATCTTTAATGTAAACTGTTTTGTCTCCCTCTGTTTCTATTATACGTCCAGATATTAACTGAAGATCATTGCACTCCGTCAGGTCAGGTCCAATTTCTGATGTTTCCATGATTTGGAGGGATTGGACCGGTCTATTATTTGGATTGGGGTTGGGTTGGGTTGGGACTTGCGGTCTCAGATTAGACTGGGGGTTTTCTTGTAAAGCTGGCAGAGTCGGTTGAGGGAGTGGAATAGTTCCTGCTGGCTGATATGTGGATTTTGGCCAGTTTGTCTGCCAGGGTGAACCTTGTCAAGTAGGGGGGATCCATTATGGAGGATATGAGTTATTCTGCCAATATGGTGGGGCGTAAGGAAAATTTGGCTACCGAATTGGCTTGTTTGATTCATCCACGGATTTGGAGAAGGAAACGACTGTGATGACCAGTTCAAAAATGGGGGTGGAGATTGGTTTTTCCACATACTATATTGCTGAGCATTATACTGCGGAGGCTGGAAAGAAGAAGTTGGGTTTGAAAACATACCAGATTGCCTTGGTTTCCATTGGTGACGCTGGTTAACGAAGCATGCTGGTTCTCACTCTTCTTCTGCTTCCTTATATACTGCCTTCAATGCAGGAAGTGAGGGGCAGCTCTTAGTAAGGTGGTCTTTTGTACAAATAGCACATCTTTGAACTGCATCCAGTGGACATTCCTTGTGGCTATGTTTTCTTCTACATCGGGGGTAGAAAATCGCCAGATTTTGCTCTGCCTCCATCTGCTTCTGTTTAGCCTACACAATATCAAGTTGTGTAGTTAATGTCCCCAGAATATCAATTTTAAAATTTTCTAATAAATTTCCAAGTTCTACTCGTGTTACTCCTTCTGTTGATATTTTGTTGTCTCTGACAAACCGATCATATTCTGCTGGTTTTATCCTTGTGCTGCCTCTCGAACTCCTGATACATAGATCAATGATGTCAGCAAAATTCTCTTGATAAATATCCCCTTTTCCCATGATATTTAATGTTTCAATCCACTACTCCTTCATGCCTCTGATCAATGCAGTTTTTAACACATTATCAGGCAGAGGTAGTGATGCATAGGGGGATCTCTGTAAATTATACTGGAAATGTTGTACGTATTCTTCTAATTTTTCATGTGGTCTAGCTGTCATTTGGAAAATTTCATCTTTTAATTCTCTAGACCTACAATAATCCTGAGATTTCTTCAGGAAAGATTCTTTCATTTGTTCCCAGTTATTTATGACTCCACCACCTAAACCCATAAACCATCTTAGAGCCGCCCCTTTCAAAGTGGAGGGGAACAATTTTAATTTCTGGGGGTCAGTGGTGTAATCATATGCCCTACATAGCACATCAAATTCAAATAAGAATGCATCAGGGTCCTCTGATGTAAGTCCATGAAATGTAGGGATGTGTTGAAGAGGGATTGCTTTCATGGGCGCATTTGCTATGGAATCCACTATAGGATATTGCAATGTATAAGTTTGAGTATTTGGCTGAATCTGCACCATGGGATTGAATATATGCCAATAACCTTCTGGGATTTCTAGGATGGTGTTCCTAGGCTGAGAAGGAACGGCCTTGACAGGGATTGTTTTGATAGCACTTCCCCTATCTGGAACTTCTATTTGAGGAAATGGGATGTCTTCAATAATAATTTTTACCTCGCTCCCCTTATCTGGGCTATTTAACGGCTGGATTACCCTAGGAGGAGACCTTGGCTCTCCTACTTCCCCTGTTTCCCCTTCTCCTTCACAAAGATTGCTTAGATTCCCTTCCTGCAGTCGTTCTGGAACAAAATTTTCAATTTCTTGAAAGTGCTGTTCATCATTCTAACTATGCACCTCAGCGAAGGCTTCAGATGGTGATGATGTGGCCTGAAGGGAGCTAGTAGACTGTTTAGAATTAATCTTTCTGGGGTCTACTGACGGCTGAGATTCAGTTTTCTTATAGATTTCGTCTATGAAGGTTGTTCGGCCAAGGGTCACCGACCCTTTGGCTTTTTTGGGTTTGGATGGAGGCTTGATATTCCTTTCTGGCTTTTTCTGCTTAGTCATGCACTCTAATAAACTACTAAATCCTATTCAACCAGCAATTCTGCTAGGAGAGCGGATGGTGGAGCAGGGCTTTTACATGCTCCGTACACAGGTTCTTACGTTCCTTTTTTAAGATCCAACTCTCCCCTAGCGGATTTGCGCACTACTCTACAAAGGGCAAATGGCTATACTCTTTCCCCGACAATGGCGCCAAAATGTAGAGCTATAACTAGGGTCTCCCACACCTCTAATTATCCTACATTAATAAATCAATCCGGGAACTTTTTGTTATTACAAAGAGTAACTCAATCCGAGGCTATTCGTCCGAGTAATGCTTAGTAGTATAGTGTTCAGAAAATACAAGAGTAAACGGATGCTAAACTATAACTAAATTACTCCCAAAAAGATAGAATCACACAAGACAGCTTATCAGTCAAGGGTACAGAAGCGATAACCCATCCCTCTAGAAACTGATGGAAAGGAAATTAGAGCATGGACCATAGGTCTCGGAGCTAGGCAGCATCTACTGAGGCTCACTACAACCTTAGACCTTCTCTCACACCAAAACAACAAATGCAAGTAAATGGAACGACAGCAAGTAAAATGGAATAGCAAAAAGGAAATGGAACAACAAAAAGGAAATGGAACAGCAAATAGGAAATGGAACAGCAATCAAAAGAACTAAATCTTGCGAGTCAGAACCACTCACACTCTGCTATGAAATAATATTCTTCTCTCTTAAAACACTGGATGGAATATACCTTATGGAACAACACTCATTGATGAATTATGGAACGGCAATAATCGACCATATATGCACACCTCGCATTAATATAGTAATCTGACAATTAAGGGTAATATAACTATGTTTCCAAACAAAATAACATTACTTTCAGATTCCAATAATCGGGATTTCAAATTAATCATATGACAGTAATATTCAACACAGACGCTCTGTAACATAAATAACTGGTTGAGACTAAAAACATGTGATCAACTCTGAAAAGATCTAATTATACAGTACAGATTCATTACACAGATTTTCTAAGAAAAACCATTAATGCATTGATCGTAACAGAGCATAGCATAGAATATGAAAGATATATCATATTACCGAGAAATAAAGATAAGCAAACCACGCATAAATCACAATATAATGATACAAAAGCAAGTGTCCTTCGGAGCCGGGCCCTTAGCTGCCAATGGTACACCACCTTAGGTTACTCCAGACACAAAGATGAAATAAACACCAAGTCTTTTATATTAACGCATCAACAAACATACAGTAAACCAGGTCTCAGTGAGACTCGATGATCAAAGTTTTGTCTGAAACTGAAAATTACAAAAAACATAAGTCCCTTTGCTCAACGATGTTGTTCCTTTATATAAAAGTAACGGCTGGGATATCTAGGTAACGAAGATAAGTAAAACAACGATCCCTCAGGATCAAAGATCCTGAGGGATTCGCCAAGCTGTTAATCCTTTACTTTTCTTTCCCTCTTTCGCCGAATTGGTATCCCTTCTTCCTTTCCTGGGTTATTCTGCTTTGATTTGCTCGATCTCATTTGCATTTGGTTCCCTTCTAGAGGGAAAACAATTATTCCTCCTCTGTTTTTTGCTTTTGGACAGAAACTCCTCATTTCCACCTTTCCCTGTATAGAAAAACAACAATTATCAATGATTAAGCTTCCGATGTTAATTCTTACACATTTTATTAAAATTCTTTATTTCTTTGAATTCATAATGCAGAAAAGGTTACAAATAGTACTGAAAAGCCACTAAATCGTTTGTCAAAAGCATACCTTTCAAGTGCTCCACACAATTCTGGTTCAGATCCTCAATCTTATCAACTAAATCCTAAGAATCCTCTAGGTCCTCATTCAATTCCTAGTATATCTTTTGTATCCCTTAAGGATCTCAACTTTCAACTAATCCTAAGGATCCTCCATAAATCATGAACTACTTTCTAAGATTTATAATTAATTTTCAAATCTCTCAACTATCCTAATTCTCTCATGTTCCTCTACATTTGAGAGCATTTACAAATATCCTCACAATATTTAATTAACTCCTATTCTAAATGTCTCACCTAAATCACTCAAAATATCTAAAATTAAATGAATTAAATACTTAGGAAAACCGCTCTTTTGAAAACACAAGACCACCTAGATTCTACTAAATGTACACATTTTTGGAGCCATGATGCTCCTGCAGCAGCCTCCCAAAGTAGAAAGTAACCAAGATCTCTAGATCATGTGCTTCAAACCTTGTCCTCCTGGATCCCATACTTTGTTTTGTAAAATGTCCTTGCCTATTTCTTTTCCTTTCAGCTGTTATCCAGGTCTCGATACCTTATTCTGCAATGCTCCACTTGATATGATCTCACATTCTTTTGTTGTCTTCCTATTGTTGTTGCTTCTTTCCTTTCTTGCAGTTGTCTTCTTCTGAGACACTTTCATCATTATCCTTCTTACCAACTCAATCTCTTTGTCTAGTATATCTTTTGTCTACTGATTGCCTTCAACTCTTGGTTGTTGAACTCTCATTCTTGCTACTTCCACCCTTACATCCTTACCCTCTTGTTCACTATTGTCTTATATAGAATTTCGCACCTTTTTAGTTACTTCCATGTTATCCTTCAAGACAATTTTTTGCTTCTGTTTACTATACCTATCAACTTATTCTTGACTGTCATTTATGACAATTTCTTTGTCTTCCTTCTTCAATAATTTATCCTAGATGTTTATCGTCTGCTTTTCCAACTTTCTTCTTTGAAGGTCTAACTCTTGATATAACTCAATGATTTTACTTGGAAAGAATTTGGAAATTTTACACAATTTTCAATGCTTTCATTTGTTATTGACCAATCATTAGATGGTCCTTCTTCCTTTGCTAAATCTTCCTTAACATCTTTCAGTCGATGTTCTTTCTCTTTCTTTCATTTGGCTGTCCACCTATGCCAAATATGTTCCAGTTTCTACAACAAAGTATGCAATCATAAGAAAATTATCAAAATAAAAAATATAAGGCCTTTATGCCTCTTCTTCCTCTGGAAACCTTTTAGTACATTGCTCTGATATTTCCTTTAACTCTTCTGTCAGCACATTAGTATGCTGATTCAAACTAAAAGAATTTTTTAGACTGTCAACAAGTCTCTTCTCCACGCCATCTGTTTTAATGATACATTTCTGCACTTGTTAACTGTAGTGAACGTTTTCTTCTCCAATCTCATTTTCATACTCTGCTTCAAAACTTTCATCATCTAGAAGGTATTCTTCTATGTTTTTGACAACTTTAAAAGATTTTGTATCTTCTTCCAAACCTGCAACCATGCACAAACTATTAATTTTAAAAATACAAGACCTTTCGGTCTTCGTTGATGCTTTAGACATTAAGTCTTCTGGCTGCTTTGAATCATTCATATGATTCAACTCCTTTGTATCTTCATCACTTTCAAAAAGTAATGGTCCACGTTCTGGTTCACATACCAAAACTTCAACACCTTCTCCAACATTTTTCTTTTGTTGTAGCTCAACCCTTTTGAGCTTCTTTGTCCCCAATTTGACATCTATAATCTGTTTAAGTTCCCTCAGCTCCTTTATTAACTGCATATTTACTTGTCGATTCCTCTTCTCTTGTAGTCTCTGCCACTTCAATTTATTCCTCATGACATAGCCATATTTCTGGTCCATCTCATTTCTCTGCAACATTTCCATTAATACTTCAAGGTGAACTTTCATCTCAGTCATTTCTCTATCATATTTTTCGTCACTCATTCTCATGCCATTCGCCTTAACATATTTCTTCTTTTGTCCTCTGCTATGATCTCTTTCAGAACCTCTGCTATGAATATCACTATTCATCATCCTTTCCATCTCTATGAGTTCCTCACTCACTTTACTATGAGCTGCGCAAGCCTCTGCAACAACAAGTTTTCCTACTACCCCTTACCTCACCAAGCTCTCCTATGGACTTGGTCTTTTGGAAAATACTTGGTTCTCCATCTCTGGAACCTCTTTGAGCATTTCTCTCTGCTCCTTCTAGGCCTCAACTCATCTGCACTTTAAGAACACAACTATCCTTTTCTTCCAATCTTTAGTTGGAACATTTAGGTTTTGACCACCTCTTCGTTCAGTTAGAAACACTTACTAGCTTCCTTCATTACTGCTTCTTGAGGCTTGATCTTCTTTTCCTGAGATACTTCATTAACTGCAACCATAATTCTTCAATATGTTTCTTATCTAGAAAAACTCAAATCAGAGTTAAATAAAACAATACTTGCAGGATTTCACAAGCAGTCTCCATACACTCTTCACATTCGAGTGAATCTCCATTCTCCACAAACATCGTTGTGGGTTCTTTTATGCTTCTGCAATATCTTCTTCATTCTTACTCACCTTCCTCTAAGAACTTAATTGTTCTTCTTCAATTTCAATTTCAAACTTTCATAATTCCAATTATATAGATTCAATTGCCATAAATCACTTGCTACCACTTTTCTCCAAATTTGAACATTTTTATCAAAATGCAGAAATTACAAGATTAGTATTCCTCTTACAATTCTCAGAGCTTTATCTTGGTGACACTCTAACTATCAGCAATACTCTGTTGCACATTTTCACAAGTCATTTTCTTGACCTATCATTCACTGTTCAAAATTTTCAAATTCTATTTTACTTCTTCACTGCTTTTTCTTTCATTGTTTCGTTCTTACCCTGAGTTCTTCAAAAACAAATTTACTTGTTCCTTTTGCACTCAAAGTCTTATTTCTACTTGTAGTAAACCTTTCCCTTGCTCTGATACCAAAATGAAGTAGGAAAAACTGCCTAAAGGAAATTTCCCCATTTTTCATAATCACCTTACATAAACCTATGGGTTATGGCCCATCTATATAATCGAAAGTGTTTACATTGGTAGATTTTAACAAAATTCGACCAATCACCGTACAATGGAATAACAGTAATTTTCCAACTAACGATGGTCCCACCTGAATGCATACGACTGAACTTCAAATAAATTAAAAACTGCGTCCATAAACTCCTCGGGTCCGCTCAACAATTGAATAGCAATTGAGCAACAATTGAACAGAAATCGAACAACAATTGAACAACAATTGAACAGTGATTAAACACCAATTTGTTATAGCTCCAAATCTCACCAGTATGGTTTGTGATGCTTCAGCCATGGCCTAGGGCAACCCCTCCTTCCAGACCTGGTCATATATCTAAAAAACAGTGTTTTATTCCCTGTACGCGACATTGCCCTGAGTTAAACGCGTGTATACGCGGGGTCTACATAGCTAACCCGCGTATATGTATTAAAACACTTAAAAAATATAAAAATTCCTTATTTTCGGGCGGAGATCACGGGTTTTACCTGCTGATCACCTGTTAGTGCCCGTGGCCTCAACTGTCCCCAACCAATTCCTAACTAAAAAAAACTACTTTGGAGTTGGTATAAAAAGACATCAAGGGGAAGGCCTAAGGAGGAGAAATTTTGAGCAAAGTTATTATACTGAGTTTTTTATCCCCCTGATCAGGTCTGAAGACCCTTGTGCCTTCTGCACTTCCCCCATCTTGTATAGGAAACCCTTGTTTCCTTTGTGTTTGGATGTTCATTTTTCCCATCACATCTTGGAGAGAGTAATGGAAGGTGACCTACTAGTGGCTTGAGGCGGGACGGATCCAGAAGGAGGCTGAGCTTGGAGCCTGCAGAAGCGGATTCAGGTGATATTGCTCTTGTTTCATATCATTTTATTTATCTAATAAAGAAACACGTCTTGTTCCCGAAACACTCTTTTCTTTGTGTTAATGATATTTATATGTGAAGTTCATACTTGAATAGATGCTTAGAAGTTTGTAACTAACTCATCTTTTCATATAACACAAAGATCATTTTATGTAAAATCTTGTCCATATACTGTTGTAGTTTGTGGAATTGTGGTTTTTATAGGACCAAGGAGCGGAAGGGACGTGAAGAAGGGTTTGCACCCTTGAGTAACTACCCAAACGTAGGACCTCAGGTATGCCCCTCTCACCCTAGAAGTAGTTTTTTATAGCATAAACGGTTATGTGTGTGTGTGTTTCTTAACTTAGATAATTTTCAGTCTGCTAAGGTTTCACCCAAGAACCTTAGGGGATAATTTCCCGCAACAGAACTGGCGACTCCACTGGGGAACAACATTCTTGTTGTTCCTTATTGGGTGTTTGTCAAGCCTATCAGGGCTCAGTAACTTGCTGGCTTATTGATTCTGTTTTGTCTGTTTCTGATTTTATAGTTTGACCAGTTTCTGGAATTTTCTTTTTTATTTTTCTTGAAAGCCTGCATACACGCTGATTCTCTTAGTTACAGAAGCGTATACACGCTTGTTGTCTGAAGAAAACCCGCGTATACGCAGGTTTCCTCAGAAACAGTAGCGTATACATGCATTCTGCACTAAGTGCAGTCGCGTATACTCAGCAATTTTCAAGATTTATAAACTTTTTATCTCTGGAATGTTTCTGGTGTTTTCTGTCAGTTTAAACAGTCATTTGTGTCAGTAGCAATTATCTGTTTTCTCCAGCAAGTGTCTTTACTCTAACTTCTCCTTGATTTGCAAGAAGTCTTGGCCTTATTTCGTGTTTGCGAGTGTCATTATATTTTCACTTTAAACACACAAGATTTCTTTACTGAAATCTTGGCTGCCCT
>APFE031543064.1:0-16713 GCA_000404065.3 Pinus taeda
GAGAAGAGGTTTTGTAACTTTGGCCAATGTGTACAATTATTTATTGGTATATTGTTTGGAGGTAGGTATTAGATGAGGGTAATTAATCACTGGCCTTGAAAGTTAAAAATTTCACGAAACAACTATATATACTGGACCTTTAAATCAATGTATATTTATAACTTCCACTTCCGATTTGCCACTTTATTTTAGTGTCCTAAATGCCAATGAGTCCATATTCTTTGGACTATTTTCACTTTATCAGGAGGGTATTTCTGTAGAAAATTGTTTTTATTCTACAGGAGGGTATTTGTGTAGAAGATTGTTTCTGTTCTACAAGAGGTTTCAAAGCTCAAAATTGGCCTTGAAAGTTAAAAATTTCATAATATAATCTTTCTGGAAAAACAACCGACCTTTAAATCAATGTATATTTATAAATTCCACTTCCTATTTGCCACTCTATTTTAGTGTCCTAAATGCCAATGAGTCCATATTATTTGGACTATTTTCACTTTATCAAGAGGGTATTTGTGTAGAAGATTGTTTTTATTCTACAGGAGGTTTGAAAGCTCAAAGTACATCAAAATGTGGCTCCCTTGCTGAAAATACAATGATGGTTTCTTACAGAAAAAAAGAGTGGCCTGCCGTTATAAAAATTGTTCCCACTTATGGCCACTAACATTGCAGAAACAAAACGAGTGTCGCTGTCCACTTAAACCAGTTTAAGTTGCAGTTATCTTGAAGGCAATGGGGTATCCTAAGGAGATCCACATAAATGAGAATATGCCACATCTTCGAGTTATCAACAGTTTCAACTCATCAGGAAAGGAAATCATTAGTGTTACAATGAGCCAAGAGACCCTCCACATACCTCACCTCACCCAACTTCCACTACATTGCTGCACTTAAACTGCCAAGAATTTCAAACGAAATATATCATTGATATCATTACAATTAAATGACCAATAAATCTAATCATCAAGCAACAAAAATATAACAGGGCTGCTGAGCACAGAGAATGTCAGACTTGGGAACTTTACAGCTAATTACAACATTGTTTTGGTGAGAGAAACACAGAGTCAATTACAACAATAGAACCAATTCCATCTCACTACAAAGCATGGTGGATATGTGAAGGAGACCCATTAATCGATGCAGTCCTGCATGATCACTCTGTGTTATATCTCCATTTCCTTCTATGCAAACAGTGGATTAATAGTCCCATATAAGAGAGACAGGTTCATAATTAGTATCATTCCCAAAGTATTCTCAACTGTGCCATCAATATCCAGTTTAATATCCAGTTTTCCATCCTAATGACAATTGGCTGTGTCACACAATCTTCAAAAGAAACAAATGGACAGGAAACTTCATTACAGGCCTGGATATGAAAAAATATAAATATGAGATGAATTGGCAACTTACCCTTAGAAATCCTTCAATACATCTCTGTGTCAGTGTAATAGGCAATAAGTACAGATTTTGCTTCAGAAGGCAATTAGAACTGAAGCTTGCATTTTTATCACAGAGAATTTGATTGCAAGTTCACCAATTTTGACAAAATAGAAGAATATATGTGCTGCTATCCACTTCAATCTTGTTTTACTCAAGATATACATTATTTGGTGAACACCAATAAATTTTTGTTGAATACTTGTGCTGCAGAAATATACCATTGCAAATGCATACACAATGTATGTTAGAACTGTAACCATAACTCTCAAGTTTCAAACTTATTTCATGGTATCAAAAATCCCCCCACAATCATATTCCGCATGGCTCAGAGCATCACCAGGCACCTTTGTCATGATTTTCTCTCTAAGAAATTTAGCAAATTTTCCTGATCCTGGTTGCGATAATCCTGTTATGTAAGATTTAGTCATCAACATAAACACTCTCCATCTTCTCTCCTCTACATATTTCTTCAATTCTTGCTCAATCCTCTTTCTTTCTTCGTTTGCGGAAGCAGTCAATTTTCCATTCAGCCCTTCTGCTAAGCATTTGACAAGAACAACTGCATCCTCCAGTGTTGAACATCCACCTTGTCCAATATAAGGAGTCATTGCATGCATTGAATCTCCAGCGATGGTGACTGTTCCTTTTGACAATGTCCCAGATAACACTGCCCATGGACATCGACCTCTGAGAGGAGTCAACCTAGGTGTGTCTGGCAGTGAACTCTTCATAATATCATGATACTCTTATGGAAAATCTCTAAGCAAATCCAATGCTTCTTGTATGATAAGCTTGGGTTCTTGTGCAATTTCTGAGTCTGTTGAGCAACATATTGTTAGTGAATGAAAATTTTGATTCAAATTTGGATGTTACTAGAGGGCTAGATGGAATAGCATATTAGAATACCTTGGAGACGTGATTTTATATTTAAGAACCAGAAAACATCTGCGTCATTGATTGGAATGTACCCAGCTCTCATACCGTGTTGTAGATTAATATATAATTTTTGAATGAAGTCATGCCCTTCAGGGTAGGTAGACAATCCGCAACTTGTAGACCTTCCTAGGAATTTGGCGGGCTGATAGCCCAACCACTTAGAAACAATTGAGTTCACCCCATCACATCCTATCAAATCCTGTTGGTAGTTAAATTAAAGAAATAAGAAAAATAAAATTGTATTGAACACGTCACCATCAAATATCTTTGGAAGAAGATTGAAAACAATAAAAAAAGGGAAGGTTTCTTCATACTTTCTAAGGTCAAAGAACAAACTTACAATACCATAACAAATCCTTTTACTAGAGAATGGCTTAATCCTTTTATAGAGTGGCTGATTTCTAAAATTTGTTTTGCTGAAGCTGTTTTCATAGGAATGGGAATGCGCAACTGAACAGTGTTACTACATTCGCCCTCACTCAAAAGGGTTCCATCATACATGGATAGAAAGATTGTGAGTGCAGTCTTCCTTACCCAAAAGGTTTCAATCATACAAGGATAGATCGATCATGGGTTTTGTCAATCAATTCATTATAAATTCATTGCCTGCATTTGATGTGGTGGACCTCTCAGGAAGGAGAGACACCAGGTTCTTGTCTATTGGGACAAAATCCAAATTCCCGTCTATTCCTGCTCCCTTGATGCCCTCTGGATTTAACCTCCTTGGACCCCGACCTATTTTCTCAATTCAAGTCTCCAGGATTAGTTTACAGGAGGATTTTAAGGAACCTCATCATACCCACACCCAACCAAATGATGATTATGTCGCCGCTGCTAATAACAATAAGAGTAGAAACAGAATAACAAAAACAAGAAGGAAATACAGAGGAAGCTCCATCCCGTCGATTTTGCAGGCTCTACAAAACAGTGAATGAGATAACATAGAGGAAGCCTTAAAGCCCTGGAAGCACAAGATAAGCCCCCAAGAGCAGACAATAATTCTCATAGAGCAACCCACTTGGGAAAAAGCCCTTGCCCTTTTCAAGTGGTTTCAAATGCAGGAAGACTACAAACCAAATGTCATTCATTACAATGCTATTCTCAGAATTCTTGGTAGGGCTAAAAAATGGGATGAACTTGAGGATTGTTGGACCCAAATAACCAAACAGAAGGACGAGCTGCTGCCCGCAAATAACACGTATGGCACCCTAATAGATGTTTATGGTAGGGCTGGCCTCAAGTCAGAGGCCCTGCAATGGCTCCAACACATGGAACAGCAAGGGCTTCAACCAGATGAGGTGACCATGAATATTGTTGTTCATATGTACAAGAATGCTAGAGAGTTTGACCAGGCGGAAGAGTTTTATAGGAAGTGGTCCCAAACTCATAGGCCACAGCGAGCTTTCACATATAATACCTTGATTGATATGTATGGAAAGGCAGGCCGCATCGGTGAATGCTCAAATGCCTTCTCGGAGATGCTCAAATCAGGTATTTTTCCTGACATTGTCACTTTTAATACTATGATTCATATTTGTGGTTCATATGGTCATCTAGAAGAAGCAAAGGTTCTCATGAATAAAATGGAGGAAACGGGGTGCCCGCCAAATGTTATGACTTACAATACTCTTATAGCAATGAATGCCGAAAATAATAATATAGACATGGCATTAACTTATTTCACCAGAATGAAACAAACTGGAGTTCAACCTAATATTGTAACTTATAGAACTCTGTTGCGTGTACTTTGTGGGAAACATATGATTAGAGAAGTTGAATCCCTGGTCCAGGAGATGGATGAATTGGGGCTTCGTGTGGATGACTTCTCAAGGCCTGTTATTATCAGAATGTGCATAGAGATGGGGTTGCTGATGAAAGCATGGTCCTGGTTTGAAAGATTTCGGCTTCTTGGAGGAATCAGCTCCAAGAGCTATGCTGCCATTATTGACGCATATGGAGTGATGGGGTATTGGTTGGATGCTGAGAAGGTATTCGGCTATAGTTTTGAAACAGAAAGAGGAGCAAAGCAAAGTGTATTGGAATACAATGTTATGATTAAGGCTTATGGAATTGCAAAACTTTATGACAAGGCACGAAAATTGTTTGAGAGCATGGATAATGAAGGAGTTTCACCTGATAAATGCACTTATAATTCTCTCATTCAGATGTTTGCTGCTGCAAAATTACCGGATGATGCAAAATGCTATATGATTAAAATGCAGGAGGCATGGTTTGTGCCGAGTTGTGCAACATTTGCTGTTGTAATCACTGTGAATAGTAGCCTGGGTAGAGACATGGAGGCAGAAGACATTTACCAATAAATTAACAACTTTGCAACCACATTTTGTTATCAATCGTAATTTGTAACGATTAAGATTATTACAAGCGGGCAATTCTCACCGTTTTCCAGGGACTATGTATGGAATTTGTTTGTTCATTTCATCCTCCAAGTAGATCATTTGTGAACTGAAACCTCCATGGCGATGGCCATGCATGAATTAGGGTTGATTCAATTCAATTGTATTGAATACAGGGCAGTGTCAGAGGATCTTACCCTTCTAATCGAAAATGGGTTGCACGAAGGTCATCTGCGACTCCAGAGGTTGAGCCAACCAGTTCCTCTTCCCTCGGATGAAATCTGAAGCCTAGATCCATTAAAAACTCTGTCTGCAAAACCCTCGCTGGGATAAAAGCTCATCAACCTCCAAGCTCCTGGAGTGGGATGCCCAGAGACGGACGCGCCCTGCTCAGTGAGATTTGAAGCAACAAAAAAACTATGGGGAAAGAATATAAAAAATTAACCTAAACTACATCCAACGGTTTGGAACGTTTTAATCGTCTAACATTTGATCCAATGGCTCAAACAAGTACACGTGACAATTGGGGGAGTTTATTTCAGAGGGGAATGCCTTACGGTGTAATTATTCTTGTGGAACCCTAAAAAGGTTCAGTATAAAACCCTAACCGAAGGGTATTTTTAAAATTATGAAAACCTAGTATACTTAGGGTTGTTGATAAAGTCTAGAAATCTAATTCTCTTGATGTTTAGAATTTTGATATTGTTATGATGAAAACCATAGCCCTTTACGATTCTTTTTCAATTTCTAAGTTATGAACTTTAGGGTTTGGTAAAGTAGTGTTTATAAACTAAACCTTTGAATAAGTGATAGTAAGATTTTAGGGATGAAACCTTAGGTGTGTATTCCTTTATTTGATTGGAACTATAGTTATATGTCTAACTTTAATGTATTAATGTTCGTGTCTTGGGCTTACCTAGTATATTATTGTGATTTCTTAGCGCGTGATTTTAAAATCCTAGATATGTATATGCAAGTATTTTGACCTATTTGTTGTTCCTCATATTTTGGTTTATGAATTCTATAATTTGTAACAATGCCCTAGTAAAAATTGATATTCTAGAAATTGATGATATTATTAATATGTTTTAGTTTTGATAATGAAAATCTAGGGTTTGGAACAAGCCCTAGTAGAGTCTAAATTGCATAGTAGAATTGTTATTTGATTAAATTGCTAATGTATAATGCTTTGTGCCATAAAGGTGGAATCTAGGGTTTTCATGAGTAAGAGTTTGATATCTTGGTTGAGTTTCTTTAAGTCTTAATCATATGATTTAGGGTTTATGACAATAATCCTAGCAGAAGGTTGAAGTATGTTTCTCTTGTTGATTATGAACCTAACTAGGTTTAGATATCAATTATTTAAAGTCTGAATGTTTTAATACTTCTATTATAATGACTTTATTTTTGGTATAGTTAACTTCATGCTTATGTATATTTGTATTTGGTTGTGCTTGCTATTGAAGGATTTGTAAGTACACAATATTCAAGATGATGAAGATGTTCATATAAGCACGATGAAGGAAGATTACCTTGATACCGTAAGAAGGAATGAATCCATAAAAGGTTCTCTAGTGTTATAGAAGAAGAAAGTAGTTGATCTCCCTAAATTAAGAAGAAGCCTAGATAAAAGGAAGGGTATATCTCCCTAGTTGACAGGGAGGGCACCTTATGACAGTAAATACTTTGAATTAAGCATATGAATGTTCGTGAAGAAGACTTGAGAAAGTATTGAGGATGTATTTAGTGTTGCTGAAAAAGAAGGAGAAAGATTCCGACAAAATTATATATAACTTGATAATACATGCAACATTTGAATTATTGAGGGCCCCAAAGATTTGTGTTACTTGTTGTATGTTTAAAATTTTATTATTAAATGGGGTTTGTGTTTATATAGTTAAATCTCTCCATAAGAAGGTCAAACACTCTAGAAGCATACTTGGACAAGTGGATATATCTAGTATATTAAGGAGAGATGAAGCATCTAATGGCAGATGCTTGGGAGGACATTTGGTTGGTAGGAAATGCTTTTCAACTCAATGTTCCACTCTGTGGCTTTCACCAAATGTTCAATTTAGATAGCCTTCAACCATACTTTCCAGCATTGTTGGACACGTCAGACATTGTACAACAGCTAACACCAACAAAGTTAACCTAGATTACATACAACAAGCCACAACTAATTGGATTAGGGACATATAGATCGAGACCACTCACCAACAGAAGATCCAACTATATCAAGTTGTCAAAGTTGGCCAACTCTTGCACCAAGGCAAGTGGCTCACCAGGGACCAAGTTCAGTAGAAGTTTCCCCATCTCATGGAGGCACTCAACAAAATGGGAACCATTGGTTCCTAAGGGGGGAGGACTGATCCAGGTGGATATTGGTAGCCACCTACCTATTCTAGCTGGAAACCCACCACTGTTTCTTTTAGTTTTCTTAATTGTAGCACAAATTATTATTTTTGGCAGTTTTTCGGGTCCTAAACTTCTAGAGCCATTTTTAGGGCCTAAAAGACATTCTATAGGAAAACAAAGAAACACAACAAGCACAAGATTGATTTATTAGTCCTTTTTTGGCCTCTTCTTGGAGATGTTTGAAATGAGGTATTATGATAGCCAAAAAAGGATCGTATCCCAAAGTTAAGACCCTGAGAAATTGGCATTCCAGCTAACCACAATGGGGACCACAAGATTTTGGTGCTTCATCTCCTAGGGTTAGGTTTTTGAATGTATAGGGTTTCCCATTATTTGTTAGTGCTAAAAATTCCTTCGGGACTCATTATAACACAGTTAAGAGGCATGTTGCCACCACATCTCTTCTCATAGATAATTTATCATCACCCAATCCAGTTTATTTCCATTCTGCATGTAAACAATTTTCAGTATTTTATTGATGAAGTAAAGTTCAATTTTTGTTGTAGCTTTGTGTTTATGTTTAAATCTATATTTTTATTCCATTCCTGCATAAATATGGATCATGAATTTAGGAACAAGGTTTTGGAATGTTGTCTCAGGAATATTAGGGTGCTAAGACAAGAGGAACTAGAAGGAAGTAGGCTTATATAGGAAGCCTACAGATGGGAATTGAGGAATGAGGACCCATACTGCTTTCAAAATTTTGTACATGCACCTTCTAGGTACCTCGATATGTAGAGTGTATCAGGATAGGTGGGCATGGTGGGTATGGACTCAGGTTCAAATTTCCACTTATTTGTCTCCCTGTTTACAAGTATTAGCGACTGTACTAAATAGATGATAATTTTTGGAAGTGGAATTGTTTGTCTCCAGAGGATACAGAGAACCAACTGAAGATTAAGTAGGGCATTTGATTTTTCAAAGTTTCATTTACAATATATCAAAAACCAATTATTGGGGTATGCATGAGGACATGCAAATTTTTAAGTTGGGGGGAGATGTTGGGACACATAATTGGCAACTTTTTGCACCTATTTTCCCCACATTTTCTCCCCATTTTGATTCTCAAAGCCATGCCTTGTCACTCTATTGACAGTGCTGGACCCACCAACATTCATGGGATCCCCCCGATAAGAAGTCCCAATTAGACCTCACACCATTTGGAGTAGGAGTCCCAACAGTGGGTGGTAATGTTATGCCTTGACTGCAGAGACACAGAGAGGGAAGTATGATAACTTTAGTTAAGAGCAAGTATGTGACCCTGTAGAGAGTCAAGTGTGATGCATGAAGGTTCCAACACAAGAAGGGAAAATGAAGTGCACCCCTTGGAAGTATGTAATAATATGCAGATTGAAAGGAACACATGAGCGAAATGACATCGCCCGATCTAGTTTATTTCCATTATGCACGTAAAAAAAAATTAGTATTTTATTAGTGAAGTGAAGTTAAATTTTTGTTGTAGCTTTGTGTTTTTGTTTAAGCCTATATTCTCATTCCATTCCTACGTAAATATGGATCATGAATTTAGGCACAATGTTTTTTAATTTTGTCTCATGAATATTAGGGCACTGAGACAAAAGGAATTGGAAGGAAGTAGGCTTAGATGGGAAGCCTACAGATGGGAATTGAGGAATGAGGACCCATACTGTTTTCAAAATTTTGTACATGCACTTTCTAGGTACCCCTTGAAGCCTCAGAATTCTGTTGCAATAACATGGGGTATAACAACCCAGTCCAGACTTGGAAGCAACTCCTTTTCCATTTGGTATTGTGGCTCTGACTGGGGATAATGGGACCAGTTTCACAGCAAGAATTGATAGGATGGTGATTGTGGTTTAAAATAAGTTATAATGGGAAATGAATTAACTAAAATGATATAATTAAACAACAAACACATGAAGCTATCTATTCTAACATCTAACTTAATATATGTAGAAATTCCCACTTTAGATCAACAAATTATACAATATACTAAAGCAAAATACAAGATCTACTACTACAACAAACTTGTGGAAGCTTAATCGAATATGAGCAAGATCAAATAGAACAAATATAATAGATGAAGAGAAATCAATCACACAAGAACACAAAAGAATTCTCTGGGGAAAGCCTTAGCTAAAAACCCCGATCTTTGTATTATCATACAAGTGGAAATATGTTCAGATTACACAAACAATCAGCTCACAAGCTACCCTGCTTTCTCTGAAATCAAACAATACACCTCACATACTGAATAGACACAAGATATGCCTTCCCTTAGCCCTCCAAGAATCCTATTTCCTTGCGCAGTTTTTCCTTGGGGTCCAATGTTGCCACCTGTGTGAATTGGCCTCACCACACACTCACCAAACCCAAAAGCAACTGCGCAATCTCCAAGGAAAGAATTCCTTCTGCATGCAAGCGATATCCTCCATGGAATATTCCTACAACTAATAGTACATTGTCCGATCATCTGATCTCAACTGGGTCTCCGTCTGAACTGACATGCATGAGTTATTTATGAGAGAATATTCAGTTATCTGAAGTGCATCAGTTACATGCATGCATGCATTAACTAACTAAACTCACAATTAGTTCAACAAACTACTTGAACTAATCTAACTAGACTTAACTCAGATAACTAAGCTAACTAATTAAAACTCAACGTACAATTCAAAGTACAACTCATTCTGATCTCCTTTAATCAAGGGATAACTTCCTCAATCAATGGGAAACTGTTGCATGTCTTCACATAGACTTCATGTTTGATTTTGTCCAACTAATTAACTCAAGATGAATTAATTAATTATCTTTCAAACAACTGCAAAGATCAAATTCAAATTTTAATTCTCAATTTTAGTTCAAGGACTAGCTAAAATTGGAATCTATCCCGAAATGCTATTTATAGCAATGCTATTTTTAGAACTTCCATTTTTCATTCCTTGTTGCTATGTTCAACACTGGTACCTGAAATGCTATTTATAGCAATGATATTTTTAGCATTTCTTGTTTCTATTTCCAACACTCTCTCTCAACAAGAAAGGCATTCAACTCGAACCTGATCCTGAACCTTTGGAATGTTCTGCATGCAACACTTCTCCCAAGTGTTATTACTCCAGCAACTCTAGAAAAAATAAAATATCCAACCTGAATCAGAATGATGTCTTTGTCATCAAAGTCTCTAACTATTATTGCCTCTGTCGACTGAAAAACTCTGCACCACTGTGCTCTTCAGTATTTGACTGCTCTAGACTCTGCCACTTTGATCTTTGACTGCATCAATCACACTGATTCCTCCTGCTGCATCCGTGCTACTGCTGGTCTTATCTCCAAGCATGCATCCGCATTACACCTCCTCTCATCATGTTGCATCATGCTTCCCACTGTTGCACTGCAACTCAGTTACTAAGAAGTAAGTAATTGATCTCCCAACTAACCTCCTTGTTGCGCTAGAAACATCCTCTACCGCTCCATCCACATCTATCTCTACCCACTTAGCTAGTCCTGCTACTCCTTATCGGGGCTCCCGTAGAAAGGCCTAATCAAAGAGGCTGGGTACCTCAAAGATCCTGCCCCTATTCCAACCTTCTTGGGACTGTCACTCCACATCACCCCACCTCCTACCTGGAGGTATGGATGCATGTGATCCCTCTGCCCACTTGGCTCGAAATTTCCCCCTACTGGAGATATTTGCATGAGTGGATGCCTTCACTTGGTCTCCTCTCGGCTTCTCTAGTTGTGGCTACTCCACAACCTCCTAAAGTTGCTTCACCAATTGTGGCTCCTCCATAATTGTCTGAGACTTCTTCTGGCGCTGCATGTTGAGAGGTAATGTACTCTCCCTCTCAACCACCAAATCTCCAACATTTTCCTTGCTCCTCAAGGCTTTGCATGCATCTTAAACCTCAAGAGAATACAAGTTCTTGACTCATGAACCGATATTCTTCACTTGTCTCATGGTGATGTGTCTAAGGAAAACCTTTCCCTTACTGAAGACTACATCATAGCCTTTGTCCTCCAATATTGCGATCGATACCAAGTTCTTCTTTAGTCTGGGCACATACTTCACATTTGTCAAGGTGATGCGAGCTCCATGCTCCCTCTGAAAGCAACCGTACCTTCACCTGAAACACGGTACCTTTCATCGTCACCCATATCTATGAGTATCTTGAGGTTGAACGCCATTGGTGAAATTGATATGTGATAAGAACTCGATTTCTATAATCAAGAAATTCAAACTTCGAACTTCTCCCCTCTTTGTATACTGTTCTTTACTTTGATCACCTTTCCTCTGATACCATGTAGAAATTCCCACTGTATATCAACAAATTATGCAATATACTAAAGCAAAATACAAGATCTACTTCTACAACAAACTTGCAAAATCTTAATCGAATATGAGCAAGATCAAATTGAACACATATAATAGCTAAAGAGAAATCAATCACACATGAACATAGAATAATGCTCTGGGGAAAGCCTCAGCTAAAAAACCCGATCTATGTATTATCATATAAGTGGAAATATGCTCAAATTACACAAAGAATCAACTCACAAGCTATCCTGCTCTCTCTGCAATCAAACAATAGAACTCACAGACAGAATAGACACAAGATATGCCTTCCCTTAGCCCTCCAAGCCTCCTATTTCCTTGCACAGTTTTTCCTTGGGGTCCAATTCTACCACCTGTGTGAATTGGCCTCATCACACACTCACCAAACCCAAAAGTAACTGTGCAATCTCCAAGAAATGAATTCCTTCTGCATGCAAAGGATATCCTCCATGGAATATTTCTGCAACTGATAGTACACTATCCCATCATCTGCTCTCAACTGGGTCTCTGTCTGAACCGACATGCATGATTTATTTATGAGAGAATATTCAGTTATCTGAAGTGCATCAGTTACATGCATGCATGCATTAACTAACTAAACTCACAATTAGTTCAACAAACTATTTGAACTAATCTAACTAGACTTAACTCAGATAACTGAGCTAACTAGTTACAACTCAAAGTACAACTCATCCTGATCTCCTTTAATCAAGGGATAACTTCCTCAATCAATGGGAAACTGTTGCATGTCTTCACATAGACTTCATGTTTGATTTTCTCCAACTAACTAACTCAAGATGAATTAATTAATTATTTTTCAAACAACGACTAAGATGAAATTCGAATTTTACTTCTCAATTTTAGTTCAGGGACTAACTAAAATTGGAATCTATCCCGAAATGTTATTTATAGTAATGTTATTTTTAGAACTTCCATTTTTCATTTCTTATTGTTATGTCCAACACTAGTACCTGGAATGCTATTTATAGCAATGCTATTTTTAGAATTTCTATTTTTAGCATTTCTTGTTGCAACTTAAATCATGTGATCTACAAATATATCTTAGAGAAATACGTCATAAATATCATTCAATTGCTATAAGAGATGAAATCATTAATGATAATTATTTTGACTAAATAGTTAGGAAAAATAATTGTGAAAACTATATCACATATATCAATTGCTCATGTATTTAACAAGGAATTATAGCTAATGTTTTTTTACCAAAGTACTATAATGTCAAAATCTAGCTCAGATTTCATAGATAATACAATATAAGAAAAGATTACTAATAATTCATAAACAAAACTCACCAATAAAGATAGAAATACCATATATGAGAGGTTCTAGTCATGAAGTCATCAATATTTATTTGCCTCCTTTCAACTAAATATACTCAAAGAGTACAAGAGTGTAAATTCAGTAGAGTATGCTTCAATTTCTAAGAAAATCAAGACCTTGTTCCAATTATTTCACCAAGACAGTCAGAAAAGTACAGAAGTGCAAGCCTTTGTAAAGTGTTCTTGATAAAATTTTGGATCCCTCTCTAAATGCATGCTAGAGGTTTAAATAATACAAAATATGTATCAAAAATAGTTTATTACACAAAAAATTGAGTAGGTTTCAAAAAACCTTCCTCAGAATAAGTAAAATAAAAACCAAAATAGAAATAAAAATGATGATGATCTTTTCCAACTTGAATGGTTCTAATCATTCATTCAGTCCTTCAGTTCGTAGATATCTATCATTGGCTTCACTTGGGGTGGCTGGCCTATTCTAGATCTTAATTTCCCCATAAATACAACATCGAAGAGTGGTGGTGCCATCTTTTGAGTGGAATTTGTTAGAAAATGAAAATTCATCAATTGACTATGCGGTTTCACTAGAAACTGCCTGTAAGTTTCCTAAACAAGCTTAGATAGTTTTTTTATTACCTTTTCTTTCATTTGGTGGTCTCTTTCCATTGTTTCTTTAACTGTTTGAAGTCTGGGAGAATTTTTGGCTTACATTCTTTGATGATATTGGCACTATGAAGGTTTTCAATCACAGCTTCAATTATATTATTTGTTGTGCTAGCTGCTCTAGCTGTTTCCCTCTCTTCTTGCTTCAATTGTATGTCCCAATCTATGAATAGAATATCCTTGTGGGACTCCTCGATCTTTGACGGATTGGCTTTTCTACCTTCTTCAGATTCCTTCCAAGAAATAAACTCTGAAATTATCTTAATGACTTCTTCATATTCTAATCTCTTATAAACCATTTGATTGGTTAATGCATCACTTGTTTCACAATATGGACTGATTAATGAGATTTTCTAGCAGAATACTTCTTGTTGTTGTGATAACAAAGAGTTTAGTTCAAGTACTACTTTAATAAATTCCTTTGTTCGAGGGTTGTCTCTGAGTTTATCTATTATAGTCTGCAACTAATTAATCTGTGAATCATTTTTTGTGATGTATACTTGATGTTGTAACCTCATCTGTTCAAAACCTTTATGTAGTTGTACCATCTATGTCTCTACTTGTCTATTAGTGCTCTGTCTCTCTAGGTCAAGTTGTTGTTCCAACTGATGAATTCTTTCTTCTTTTTCTTTGAGAAAAAGCCGAACTTCGGTTGCCTTATCAATTGTCACAGTTGCATAAGCACCTACAAATTGTGATAGCTTATTAAGGTTTTCTGATGGATCGATGGGGGTGTCTTTCCATAATACCTCCATCAATTAATTTTCAAGAATTACTACTACTGATGTATCAAATTTCATCTTCTTCCTTTGCCTCTTCACTATAGCCTTATGTGTTGGGTTGTAGAATAAATATAGTCGGGGTATATCCTAAATTTTTAGAACAATTTCCAAATTTGGGTAGGCTGGGATAATATCCATATCTTCAGTAGTTGTAGCCCCTTGTATTGATGTCTTCGTGCTTATGACCTATAGAGTCTATTGAGGAGTCTGAAATCTAGACTTTCCTTGAATACTTGTCTTTGTTTTCTATACTTGGAGTTTTTTGTTAAATTTCTCCCATTCTTGATCAAGATCAATGACTTTGATCTTTTCTGCATGAACTTGTGTGGAGTCAGTCTCCATGTGTTCCTTAGTCGAGGCCTTTTTGGTCATTTCTTCAACATTTTTCTCGATGTCATCCTTAGGATTTTTCTTGGGGCTTTCTTCCATATCTTGATATTGGTGTTCAAAATGTTCTAAACATTGAACCGAATTCCCTTGAGATGCGCTATCAGAATTATGCTTGGAACTTTCCTCCAGGTTTACAGTGGGAGTGGGTTCTCTCCATTTACTTGTTTCTTCAATCTGAAATAGGTCCAAAGGGGCCTTTGTTAGCCTTTTGTTGTTGTATCTATGGAAGCAGTTTAGGTCTTCTGGGCTCCGTTTTATGGATGCCAAATGTAAGACCTGTGAAAATATTTCAGCTGACTCGAAGAGATCATCGAAATCATCATTCTCATGAATAAATTGTTTAATTTTAACCATAACAGTGAATTTATGGGTGACCTTGTTAGGGTCGTACTGTCTTCCTGGCACAATAGCTAGATTTAGGGATGTGATATTTTCTATCTCCTTTACCACATGCCCAAAAATCATGTAAGGAAAAAGCACCACATTGCACTCGGAAGGTAGGTTAGATAGATTTATTCATTTCTTTGAGGGTTTTGGTAATACCATCCCGCACTGTTTGATAGGAAATTTATCTTACAAATAACTTATCAGGAACATATAATGGAAGAACATGAGGAGTTGTGACACTCCCAAAAAATATGACATAAGTAAATGACTCTTCGCCAAACCATCTTTCCACCAAAAAGATGTATTTTTTAGCTTCCTGAGATAGCCTGGGGGATTTCTTATCAAAAATAATTTGGTGAATTGGAAACATAACGCCATGACAAATTTTCTAAAAGTGGGAGTTAAACTATGATTCCCACAAAACCTTATGATAAATATGGATAGGAGTAGGGTCCTGTAGAGTCCATTTCCAACCCATGTTTCGAAAATTTGAATAGAAACATATAACATCCATCACATATGCACTCATATAAAAAGGGGAGATAACTTGAGAGGTGATAATTATTTTCTGTTTGTATTCTCTAATAGACATAGCCAAACTATCTGATAAAATATTTTTCCAGTTGATAATGATAGAATTAACAGCCGCATCAATTAATTGAACTCATTCAATAGAAAACTTGTCACTATCTACCTTTCCAAATAGTCGACACAACATTGCGCCTCCAAAATTATGCGGAGCTGATAGAGGTGCAATTGGGTACATACCAGTTTTCTCCTGCCTGAAATTGTTAGAGCCAGGCCTCTAATTCTGCATGTTTTCCATCATGCCTTCATTTTATTTTGCGAAGTGCTTAGTGAAGGCTTTGTGGTATAACTTTTGTGGTTCTGGAAGATGATACAATCGACGTAAATTATCTGGAGTAAATGACCCCATGACTTCGTGTCAGGAATTCCTGAATGTTCTGACTGAAATGTCCACATTGTTGCTGATCCATCTGACCATATCAGTGTATGGCAAGTTTTTAGGCCTTGCAACTATTCTATGCAGGAAAGAACATTATGCTTCAAAATAAGAAGCCTCAGATGAGACCTCGACATCTATTTTTGCTTTAGTCTCCGAGACATTTGGGTTTTCTTCTTCTAATAGATTATAAATGATCCAGGTGGATATTGGTGGCCACCTGCCAAGTCCACCTGGACCCCCACCATTGTCTTTCTCAGCATTTTCAGTTTCATTAATTGTAGCACAACTTACTATTTTTAGTAGTTTTTCGGGTCCTGAATTTCCGGAGTCGTTTTGAGGCCATAAACGACGTTTTTCGGGGAATCCGGGGGCAACACGGGTCCATGGAACATGGATCGGTGTTGCCCATTCCAACAATGATAGTGCTCGAATAGATCTTTCTAATGAGCTATTGTACGCGTCAAACGGAGATCATATGCTAAAGTTACGACCCCGGGAAGTTGATGTACCAACTTACCCCCAAACGGGGCCCACAGTTTGGCGTTTCATCTCCTAGGGTTAGGTTTGGGATGTGAAAGGTTTTTCATTGTTTCTCAACAATAAATAGGCCTCCGAGCCTCATTGTAACACAGTTCAGAGGCATCTAGTCACCACATCTCTTCTCAGAGATAAGCTACCATCGCCCTAGCTGGTTTATTTCCATTTCTGGTTGTAAGCATATTTCAGTATTTTCCATAATGAAATGAAGTATTATTTCCGCTACATATCT
>APFE031543072.1:0-11269 GCA_000404065.3 Pinus taeda
GTTAATGCTATGCCATCGAGCTCCCCTCATGCTGGAGGAGGAGTCTCAAGTAGTTTGAGTTTTGTTTTCCTATATATAGGAGAAACTCTGATGTAAGTGGGGTTGGATATTTATGCAAAAAACAGAGTTTTTATTGGCCTATGTATAAAGCTTTTTACAGTAATAGAAAGACTGTTTATTCTTCCCAAGATTCATACTTTGTTAAAATGCTCAAGATGTTTGTGTTTTTGTCTTACCAAATGTAATTTTTACAGCTTTATAAGTATGCAATCACTCTGAATTCACCTAGTTCTCAGACTTCCTATGTATACTTATAAGTTGAGGTTCTTGTCCTTTATGTTTTACAGCTCTTTAAGTACACAATCACTCTGAATTCACCTAGTGCTCAGACTTCCTGTGTGTACTTACGAGTTGATGGTTATTTGAGAAATGTCTTGAATGTTTAAACATTACATGCCTTGGCTTTTATGAATGAGCAGTTGATAGTTTATTGAAAAGATGTTTGACTCCATGAGCCCAATGGAAGAAATGTTATGCTGTCTGTCCAACCAGCATGTTTATTAAATTTTCATTTCAAGAGTTAGCCCTCTTTGTGTCTAAAGATAAATCAGTAGTTTGTTTTGAGAGAGCCCTCTCAAGTTAGGGAGGCTAATCCCTAGCTAAAAGTCTAGTCTGAAATAGTTACATAAGGTCTTGCTGATTAGCAGCCATCAGTACTGGTTTTGTGATAACATTTTGGTGCGTCTGCCGGGAGTCTGATGATTACTCATTCCCGAAATCTTAAGATTGAATTTATGAAGGTAGCAGGAATTAAAAGTGGTTTTCGAGGCTGCATTCTACCTTGGTGACTCCATTAATTTTCAAAGTTTAAAAGGTGGCTTTGAGAGGAAGATATACAAGGAGTAATCCTGACCCAAATCCACCTAGTCCTGTGGAGAATCCTAATATCATCTCAAGGGGAAGACAAAGGTTTCCTGATATACCAGGTACTTCAAGCATTTCAAAGTCCTTATTTCCTGAGTTTTCTAGAAGTCTTGAAAATAAAATTGTAGATGATAAAGTTCAAGAAGTTTTATTGAGGTCTGAAGATGAAGAGGAATTGATTGGTATCATTTTGGATTTTCAAAAGAGAGGTATTGATACTTCATCTTTAGTATCACAGAGAGATAAAGAAGAGTTTTGGGAAATTGTTACTTCTGAATTGTTATTAGAGAAAGAAGACTTGGAACAGCTCAAGGAGCTTGACCCTTTTGAAGTTTTGCTTAAGTCTAAAACTGGTTTACCTCTCCCAAATTGGAGCTCTTTTGTTAGTGGCTTACAAAGTCCAAATAGTCCTTTTCGTACTCACACTTTGTCTTCAGCCTCTGCTAGTCCACATAGCCCTCAGACAGCATCTCATACTAGTTCTGCTCCTTCTGGTCATACAGTACCTATTGTCACAGTTCCTCCATTTCTTATGGCAGTACCTGCTAGGTATGCTCCTCTAGCTCTCCCCCAAATTTTGCATGATCTCCCTAGCAAATATGCTGCTAGAATTCCAACATGGGGAGGAGATGAAGACATTACAGCTGAAGAACATGTGGATAGATTCAATGACTTTGTTGACAGAGAAGAAGTAGATGATGAAGATGTAAAATTAAGATTATTTGCTCAAACTTTTATTGGGGAAGTAAGAAAATGGTTTAAAGCCTTAGGGGCTAGTAGTATTCATAGCTGGGCTGAATTTGAAGATAGTTTTTTGAGAAAATGGGGAAATAGAACTAATCCTGTTCAGGCCCTCACTGAATATAATAATTTAAGAAGAGCTCCAGAAGAGACTATTCAAAACTTTTCCAAAAGATTTAATAAAATATATAATTCCATTCCAGCACATTTGAAACCTCCTGGAGCTTTGGCTCAGTTAAGGTATGCTGAGTCCTTTGATTCAGATTTCTCTCTTTTACTCAGAGAGAGAGAGTCTGCTACTTTGGCTGAAATGAAAAATGATGCAATCAAGGTAGAGGTGAATATACAAGCTGCTAAAAAGTCCAAGATGGAAAAAGCTAGGATAAAGGAGGAGGAGAAGCCTTCTACCTCTGCTCAAGAAGATAAACTTGAAACCATGATGAAAACTATGGAGAAATTGATGGAACAATTAGCACTTGGGAATACTGCTGCTCCCCAAACACAGCAAGAGCCTCGGTTCAGGAACCCTTAGTTTAGAAGGCCTCAAAATCAGCAGAGGCCAAGAGACAATAAAAATCAGCAAGCAGATTCCCCAGTGAGACCTCCTTTTCAACAAAACATGGTGGATGAAGAAGATGGACCTGAAGAACCTGAAGAATCTATTCATTGTCTTGATGAAGAAGATTCAGAAATTTTCTTAACAAAGGAGGAACATGATGAGTCCAGCCAGTTAAAAGCCGAGGAGGAACCCTCAGATTTCTTAAAGGGTTATCAGCATGCCATATTTGAGATTCAAAAGCAGTACAATCTCAGAAACAGAGATGTCCCTATTACAGCAAATAAAGCTCAGCCCAAGAAGAATGTTTCAAAAGCAGCTGAAGATAAGAAGGAAAAGTCAAAACAGATTGATGATAAAGGTGATTCCCCTCCTGAAAGAAAAGATAATCAAATCCCTGCTCCTCCTAAGGAAATTGAAAGGTCTACTTCTGTCTTTAATATAGAAAATGAGATAGCTAAAATTAAAATAGCAGTCCCATTTAATGAAATCCTAAAAGTAGACAAATATAGAAGTAAGATTGTGGAAATGCTTAATTCTCCACCAGGAGGGGCTGATATTTTAAAGTGCAAGAGGATAGTCCTATTATATGTTTAGGTCCAAGACTTGAAGATGAACAAAATGATGAGTTTCCTCCTTTTTATATAAGCATTAACATACATGAGGTGACTCTTCATAATGCTATGCTGGATTCAGGGGCATCCCATAACCTCATGCCTAAGGTAATTATGGAAAGGTTGGGATTAGAAATAACTAGACCATACAAGGACTTATTTTCGTTTGATTCAAAAAGAGTTCATTGTATTGGGCTGATAAAGGATGTGGTTGTCACACTCACACAAATCCCAGCAAAGACAACTGCCATGGACATTGTTGTTGCAGATGTTCCACCTAAATTTGGGATGTTACTTTCAAGGTCATGGGTTGCAAAGATTAAGGGCACCATTCAAATGGATCTAACATATGCCACTATTCCAGTGTTTGGTGAACAAAGAAGGCTATATCGTGAGACAAGGCTGGCATATATGGTAAGCAGCAAGGATAAGCCACAAAATTTTCCTATTTATTCATGTGATACAGGCCTTGGATCAGCTATTCTTTTTAATGAATCAGTAGGAAAAGAATCACAAGAAGAACATGCAGAAAATCAGTGCCCGAGGGAGCAGCAGAGTAATGAAAGAGACATCATTGGTTGCTGGTCTTTATACTTTGATGGAGCAGCAGGAAAAGAAGGCGCAGGAGCTGGGATTTGGATCATGAGTCCAACTGAGGAAAGTAAGTTTCTGTCATACAAACTTAATTTTGATTGTACCAATAACATGGCCGAGTATGAGTCTCTGGTGTTAGGCTTAGAAACTTTGATAGAATTGAAGGCAAAAAACATTGTTGTCTATGGAGATTCTGAATTAATCATAAAGCAAGTTCAAGGTGCCTATCAAACAAAGGATGCAAGGATGAGAGCCTATAGAAACCTGGTGTTAGAATTGTTGGAAAAGTTTCAATCATATACCTTCAGTATAAAAAACAGAGATCAAAATTCTGTTGCAGATTCTCTTGCTATGGCAGCCAGTCTATTTGTTATTCCTAAACAAGACTCTGATAGCTATGAAGTGAAGGTTCGCCATAGGCCAGTCATCCCAGATAATATCCTAAACTAGCAAGTCTTTGAAGATGATCAGCAGGTAAGAAATTTCCTAGAATTGAAAGAAGAGTTTGAACATAGTCAAATTGATCAGCAGAACATGTTAGCAGAGACAAAGGAAAAGTCTGAGGTGTTGCAGCTGCAAAACAATTTAATTCCAAAAGGGCTTATTCCACTTGAGAAACTATTTGATCAGAATGATGTGTTTAAAGCACCAAGGTTGCAAGCCAATGAAGAGGAAGTAGAGAGCTGTAATTTAGGTGACTCAGTGGTACCTAAATTAGTTAAAATTTCAAAGTTTTTATTAGCTGATATGAAGGTTAAGTATGTTGAATTAATGAGGAAGTTTATTGATGTTTTTGCATGGAGCTATGCTGATCTTAAGCAGTATGATTCTTCAATCATACAACATACTATCCCAATTAAGCCAAATGAAAAACCTTTTAAGCAGAAATTAAGGAGAATTAATCCTCTTCTAATGCCACTAATGGAAAAAGAAGTGAAGAAGTTGTTTGATGCAAAGATTATTGTTCCAATCAGATTTTCAAATTGGCTTGCTAACTTAGTACCAGTCAGGAAAAAGAATGGAGAGATAAGGATTTGCATAGATTTCAGGAACTTGAACAAGGCTTCACTGAAAGATAATTACCCTCTTCCTAAAATGGATCTTATGTTGCAGAATATTGTTGGCTCTCAAAGAATGTCCATGTTAGATGGTTTCTCAGGATACAATCAGATCGTTGTTCATCCAGATGATCAGGAGAAGACAACCTTCACTACACCATGGGGCACATTTATGTATGCAAAGATGCCTTTCGGCCTCATGAATGCAGGAGCGACTTTCCAGAGGGCTATGGACATTGCTTTTACTAAAGAAAAAGATAAATCAGTGGTGGTATATCTTGATGATATCACAGTCTTTTCAAAGAAGGAGGAGGATCATTTAAAGCACTTAGAAAAGATCTTGCTCAAGTGTAGAAGGTTTGGCATTTCCCTAAACCCAACCAAGAGTATCTTTGCTTTGACTTCTGGAAAATTGCTTGGTCATATTATATCTGAAGAAGGAATTAGGATTGATCCTAATAGAGTCAGCGCCATTCAAGGGCTAGATTTGCCAAGGAACAAGAAAGAGATTCAATCCTTTCTTGGTAAGGTAAATTTTGTTAGAAGGTTCATTCCTAACTTTGCTGAAGTAGTTAAACATATTACAAAGATGCTGAAGAAAGGAGCAGATTTTAAGTGGACAACTGAAGCAAGGAAGGCATATGAAGAAATAAAAAAGGCACTTACTCAAGCACCAGTCCTTATCAGCCCTGATTTCACCAAAGATTTTCTGGTTTTCACATTTGCTTCTGAGGATACAATAGCTGGAGTCTTGTTGCAAAAAGGGAATCAAGGTATTGAACAGCCCATTTCTTTCTTTAGCAAGACATTGGCAAATGCTGAACTGAAATATAATATCTTAGAAAAACAAGCATATGCATTGGTGAAGGCAATTAAAGATTTCAGAATTTATGTGCTGCATTCTCATATTATTGCATACGTACCAAGTGTTGCTATAAAAGATATTCTTACACAAGCTGATCCAGATGGAAAAAGGGGAAAATGGATAGCCAAGCTATTAGAGTATGACATTGAAATTAAGCCCACTAAATTGGTAAAAGGTCAAGGCTTAGCAAAATTGTTGACTCAGTCAAACTTGGACTGCATTGATATTAATTTTAGCACAGAAATATCAGAGATTTCCGAGAATGAAGAAGAATTGGTCCAAATCAATGAAAAGTTTTTGACATCAGAATGGTATAAGGATGTAGCATTTGTTTTGCAGCACAATAGAGCCCCTGATAACCTTTCTAAATCTAAAGCTCGGTTCACCAAGCTGAAATCTCTTAGATACTTTGTATATGAGCAGAATTTATTTTGGAAGGATACAGGAGGGATTTTGCTGAATTGTCTCATTGAAGAAGAAGCTGATAAGGTAATTGACGAATTTCATAAGGGAGATTGTGGAGGCCATCACTATTGGAAAGCTACTGCAAACAAAGTTTTAAGAGCTGGATACTTTTGGCCAACCATGTTCAGAGATATTTATAAAAGGATAGCTTCATGTCATGAATGCCAAGTGTTTGAGGGTAAAAGGAAGCTCATGCCTATGCCATTGGTTCCTATTTATGTTGAAGCACCCTTCCAGCAGTGGGGATTAGATTTTATAGGGGAAATTCATCCTCCTTCATCAGGGCAGCATCGCTGGATTCTCACAGCCACAGATTACTTTACAAAGTGGATAGAGGCAGTACCAACAAGGCAAGCTAATGATTCAGTGATAATTTCTTTTTTAGAAAATAACATCTTGTCAAGGTTTTGTTGTCCACTCAAGCTTATCACAGACAATGCTCAGGCTTTTAAGTCTAAAAGAATGATAAATTTTTGTCATCATTACCATATTTCCCTTGGTCATTCCATGGCTTACTATCCACAGGGAAATGGCCTAGCTGAAAGTTCAAACAAAAGTCTTGTGAGAATTATCAAGAAACTGCTGCAAGAAAATAAAAAGGCTTGGCACTTGAAGTTGAAGTATGCCTTGTGGGCTGATCGCATTTGCACAAAAAGGTCTATTGGAACATCACCATATGAACTTGTGTATGGAGCAGAGGCTATTTTCCCAACATCTCTTGGGGTACCGGTTATGAAGCTAATCCAAGGATTAGAAGAAGAACCAAATGCCATACAGCGGAGGATTAATCAGTTGATAGCTTTGCAAGAAAAGAGAAATGAAGTGTTTGAAGGTCATCAACAAAATCAGAATCGAGTCAAAAGAGCATTTAACAAGAAGATTAAAGAGGTTACATTCCAGGTTAATGACAAAGTCTTGAAGTGGGAAGCTAGAATTGAAGAAAAAGGTAAACATGGCAAATTTGAGAATTTATGGAAGGGGCCATATCAAATTTCTACTTTCCATGGAAATAACATCTATATTATGCAGGAAGTTGATGGATCACCATATGCTGGAGGGCCTGTTAATGGCAGGTTCTTAAAGCATTACAGTCAGTAAAAATCCACCAAGTGTCTCATGAGCATTGTATATAACCGTTTTATGAATGTTTCCAGTTGAAAATAAATGACAAGCTGAATAGGAAAGCTTTAGCCCGAGGAGAAGGCCCACAAAGTTTGAAAGGAATTCTTGTCAGCCGTGGGTGAATTTAATAAAATGGACAAAGGCACTGGTTCTACGAGTTCTTAGTGTACTACAGGAGCACACTATCCCAAGTGGAGCCAGCTATTATCACCTAGAACTGTCGTGTTATGTACATAAAGTTGTCCATAAAATTTTTGTTGTCCAAAAATAAATGTCTAATGGTTATTGCCCTATGTGTGTTACTTAGGGATCGAGTTTTATAAAGGTATTTATATAAATCATTTTCAAAAACCGTTAGCTATCCTCCATCGTGATTATATAAGATATATCTTGTCTTGTATACGTCACTGGGTCTTTTTGCGTTTTTGCAGCGCAATTTTTATTGGATGATTTTGCAGCGCAATGATGTCTTAGTCCTGTCACCGCATGTCATCAACCAGCCATTTCGTAGCGCATGTTGTTAACTTATAACTGTCTGCGCTACGAAATCGCGGATTCGGGGATTTAAACTGCACTGATTCTTAGAATGTCATGTCTGAGGGATGAGTCAGTATGTTCGTCCGTTTAATTGTCAGAATGGCGTCCTTTCAAGTAAGTGTAAGCCATTATTTCCCAAATAGGTTCATAACCGCGCACCCAAAATCATTCAAATGGTCTGTAATGCCGGTAGTGGTATGATGTTTGTTAATGTTTTATGAATTGGTCCGTTTGCATAATAAGACTGTTAAGTGCAGAGGAGCCAGAGTTCATTCTCTATAAGGAACCTGATTACAAGCAAGCCAGCATTCAAAGTTTGAGTTTGCATTTGAAGATTGAAGCTGTTAGTATTTCTCTGCGCAAAGGAGTTCAAAGCAAGATGGAGAAGAAGGGGCATCGGTCTGGAAGGTGTCAGAGAACTGAACCTGTGGGATTGGATCTCGCATTGAGAGATGAAGGTGTGAGACAAGCCTTTCAGGACGCTGGTTGCTGGTCGTTTTGTGAAAAGCTACAAGGGGGGCATGCTGAGGTAACCAAAGCCTTTGCTTAAATTTTACTGGTTTAAGTTCTAAAGTAGCTATGCTAGAATTCCCTGTATCTTCATAAGTGATTGCTAGGGTGACTGAAATCCCGAGAGGAGGGCAGGAGTGGTTCAAAAATTTCAAATTTGATATGAACCCCTGCAAGGAGTTCCTGAAGGAACCTTATGTTAATGAAGATCTCACAAAGGCTGTGCCAAGGCACTATGTTAAAGAACACTATGCACTCCTCCTAACATGCATCCAGAAGTATTTAACCTGTGAAGGGATGTATAACAAAGTCTACTCCTACCATTTCAAACTGCTGCCGCACTTTACAGGAAAGGCATTTATAGATCTCCCATTCCACTTGTTCAGAAGTCTTAGTAAGATGTGTGACAAGGTTCAATTGAGGAAAGATGAATGTGAGACATCAATGTTTCACCATGGTCTAGTAAAACTGTTAGTGCTGGATAACTTGCAAAGAATTGGTCGGGATTGGGATTCATTTATCTTTATAGCTGGTTTTCAAAGTAAGACAGGCCTCAGCCCACTGCCTGTTAGAGAAAGAGAAAGGTTGACTGAAGAACCTACTCTTGCTGAATTAAAAAAGGAAATAAAAGGCAAGAAGAAAACCAAGATTCAGTTGAAGGAATTAATAAAGCCATCAGTTATTAAAGAGACACCACAATCATCATCAAAGGAGAAAATCAAACACCAGAAAAATGCACCAGGGTCAAGTGGAGTTGAACAGGTGTCAAGAGTCAGAACCAGAAGTCAGTTAAGTAAAGAAAAAGGCAAATCAATAGCTGTGGAAGAAAGCCCCATATCAAAAGCTAGCCTGAATGATTTGCTTGAGGCAATTGATTTTGAGCAAACGAAATCGGTGCAGGTTGAGTCAATGCCTATTGACCTAACTCAGTCATCACCCGAAAGCACCAAAAAATCAATGGCCTCAAAAAGGTTAAGGTTTGAGGAATCTGGTAATGAATTTATATTCAAAGCACGAAGGCCAGTCACCAGGAGGCAAATTAAAGTAGCTGAGTAGTTGCACAGGGAAGAGGTAGCTATGAAGGTACCTGCAACAAAAGTAATCGAACAAATGCCTAAAGCAGAAGAAGCAGAGGAAATGAAAAGAAAACCATACACAAGAATACAAGAAAGAGAAATGGAGAAGCAGCTACCCAAAACAGAAAAAGCAAAAGAAATCAAGAAGAAAGATATGAATAAAAAGGTCCCCATTGCCAAAGAAACAAAGACTTCATCTTCAAAAGAGCAATGGGAGGCAGTCGAGAAAGAAATGGCTAATATGGAGAAAGCTGTAGCAGAAATCGCAGCCATGGAAAAGGAGGTTGCAAAACTTAAAG
Organism: Pinus taeda; assembly: GCA_000404065.3. Taxonomy (NCBI): domain Eukaryota; kingdom Viridiplantae; phylum Streptophyta; class Pinopsida; order Pinales; family Pinaceae; genus Pinus; species Pinus taeda. The sequence goes on from APFE031543072.1 coordinate 9,362, forward strand.
CTCAGCTAAATAAGTTAGCTGCCATGTAAAATTGCAAATTTTAAAAGTCAGGTGCTACCCCAAGATTTTGGTTTATTTTTCTTAAGTTCATTGGTTTTAAAGGCATGTAAGCATGGCATTAGGAGTTTTTTTTTAAGCTAGAAGCATAGTTGTTGCAGTCACAAAGAATATTGATAGATTTATTGAAGACTGTGTTTTTGAAAAGAACAGCAGTTTCGTAGCGCGCTACGAAACTGCTGTAGATGCCGTTTTTTGAAAAAAAAAAACAAGTCTAATGATGAGGTCAGCAGATTTTGGAGAAAAGGGCTAATGAACATCAAGGGACCAGATGAGGCTATCAGAGCCATTCAAACATTGACAAGTGGCCATCCTTTATAAAGGTAAAAAAAAATTGTCTTAAGCTAGAACTTTAATAAAGGTACTTTATTACCTATGGTTAGGGTTTGGCTGAAGATGCATACGAAGAGGTTGGCTTGTACACTTGTCCATTCAACAAGGCTTCCAGCATACCTGGAAAGCTAGTGATGCTCATCAAATTTTGAAGCATTAAACAGCTGGGAACACATGCCTAAACCTTCGAAGGATGATGGGAAACAAAGACCGTGAAAACAGGGGATTATCATGATGATACATGAACTATCAGCACGTTCAACATTCAAAGCTAATTTGGTTTCATACATCCTTATATCAGCAATCATGGCCATAACTAAAGGAGACAGTTGTTGAAGACCTGGAAAGGAATCAGAATACGAGGAGAATAAATTAGAGTTTAAGTTTGATTAGAACTCTTATGTAGTTACAGTTCATGCTTAGTAGATTTAATGAGTCTGTTAAGATAGATAAGGTTAGTAAATGTTAGTCATCGAGCTCCCCTCATGCTGGAGGAGGAAGCTCTAAGTAGTTAGAATTGTGTTGCTATATATATCTAAATCTTCTATGTAATCAAGGTTGGATATTTATGCAAAAACATAGTTATATTGGCCTGTGTATAAAGCATTTTACAGTACTAGAAAGACTGTTTATTCTTCCCAAGATTCATACTTTGTTAAAATGCTCAAGATGTTTGTGGTTCTATTTGATCTTTTATGTTTTACAGCTTGATAAGTATACAATCACTCTGAATTCACCTAGTGCTCAGACTTCCTGTGTATACTTATAAGTTGAGGTTCTTGTCCTTCATATTTTACAGCTCTTTAGGTACATAATCACTCTGAATTCACCTAGTGCTCAGACTTCCTGTGTGTACTTACGAGTTCATGGTTATTTGAGAAATGTCTTGAATGTTTAAACATTACATGCCTTGGCTTCTATGAACGAGCAGTTGATAGTTTATTGAAAAGATGTTTGACTCCATGAGCCTAATGGAAGAAATGTTATGCTGTCTGTCCAACCAACATGTTTACTAAATTTTCATTTCAAGAGTTAGCCCTCTTTGTGTCTAAAGATAAATCAGTAGTTTGTTTTGAGAGAGCCCTCTCAGGTTAGGGAGGCTAATCCCTAGCTAAAAGGGTCTGAAATAGTTACATAGGGTCTTACTGATTAGCAGCCATCAGTACTGATTTTGTGATAACATTTTGGTGCGTCTGCCGGGAGTCTGAAGATTACTCATTCCCGAAAATATGAGACTGAAATTCTGAAGGTAGCAGGAGCTCAAAGGAATTTTTGAGGCTGCAAATCTACCTTGGCGACTCCATGTTGAAGAATTCGAAATTCATAGATTCATGGTGATTCCACTGGAGTTATGAAGGACCCAGATGCTACCATTCTTATTTCAAGGTATGCATGCATAGATTTTTCAGGAATTCATGGTTTCCCAAATCATTTTCCCAAGGATGCATACTTTCTAAGGAATGGTCCAAATTTCAATGGAGAAGATTTAAGTTTAACTGTGAAGCATATATTAGATTT
>APFE031543099.1:0-12404 GCA_000404065.3 Pinus taeda
CTGAGACATAGTAAGAATTCGTAGATTTTCTTTTTCTTCTATAGCAGATACTTTAGATTCAAACTTGGGGGATAATGACCTTAGAACCTTTTCAACCACAATAGCCTCTTTTATTTCTTCACCCAAATTTTTCATACAATTTACAACTTCATCTACCCGAAGAAAATAGTGAGCCACACTTTCATCATTATACATCTTGAGAGTTTGAAGTTTGGCACGCTTTACCTGTTCATCTCCTTCATAGCTTGTGACAATTTTGTCCCATATCTCTTTTGCGGATTTATAGTGCATTACCTTCATGAATTCCGTTTGAGATATACATCCTAATAAGGTACTGACTGCTTTTGCATTTGTTTCATACTTTTTTTTCTCGTCTGCATCTGTAGGAGTAGTTTGAAGGAAAAGCATAGCCTGTCTCTACGATGTTCCAAAATTCTGTACCAAGAGATTGAAGATAGGCAGTAACTCTTACCTTCAAATAATTGAAGTTTGTCCCATCAAAAACCGGTGGCCTGATAGATGCTTCCCTCTCGTAGTTGCTCATGATGAAAGATCTTCCTTCAAGCGATCAAGCTTCTTTAGAAGGACTGCTCTGATACCAATTGTTGAAAATAATACTGAGAGGGGGGGTGAATCAGTATTATCTAGTCCTTTTACCAAATCTCCCTTATTTACACTTTGAATTATTTTTGCATATCAGTACCATAAAATAATGAGCATGAACAAGAAAAACAGACAGTCACATCAAAGAACACCAGATATAAGGTGGAAACCCAATGTGGGTGAAAACCACCTGCTGCAATATGTCTCTATCTTCTTTCAAATTAGAAACTCCTTTTACAATGGTCTTGTACTGGTGCAGTCCTTTACCAGTACGCAGGCTGCAACCTGCAGAGAGCTACAACTCTCTCTCGTTTTCCAGTCTCTCCTGGAAGGGAGCTACAACCCCCTACTTCTTTTCAAGGACCACTTTTCATAAATTTTCAAACTGGATCCATATACATCAAATGATCATCAAGTATATGTAAACTACATAGTCAGCTGCAGTAACCAGATCAACAATAGCAGAACTAAACCCAGAACACCTTATCAATAGAAAAATCAGTCAACAGAAGATCTGAAGACAGATACGCAGTTTTCCTCTCACTGGCCTGCGTCCCCACGCACTTCACCTTTTGTGCCCCTGCGTATACCCGCAGAAAGCCTTCTGTTGTACCGCGTGCCCACGCACCTCTTCTTCAATCGCGCTGCATACTGTTGCTGCAGGTACACACCCAGATACACTATCGTGCCGCGTACTGTTGCGGAAGGTACGCACCCAGATACACTATCGCGTCGCGTACTTCTTCTGTGCGTACGCACCTGAGCCTCCGTCGCTCTGCGTAGCCACGCACTGCACCTTCGTCGCCTCTGCATACCCACGCACTGCACCTTCATCGCCTCTGCGTACCCACGCACTGCACCTTCGTCGCCTCTACGTACCCACGCACTGCACCTTCGTCGCCTCTGTGTACCTCTGATTAGGGCCGAAATGCAGTCAGATGCTCAGATCTGATCTTGCGCTCAAGAGATCACCCTTCGCAGATTCGCTTTCAACTTCTCTTTTATAGATCAAGCTTTTAAACCGAGAACCCAAAATTTCAGATCTTAAGATATTCAATTTTCAAAAGATACCCAAGCCAAATGATCTCCTTTTCTTTATATAGGCAAGCTCTTCCTCAAATCATGGATCAATACCACGGGCCAAAACCATAATAATACAATACCGTCGGCTAAATACCAAGGGTTAAACATAAGAAACCCCATGTGTGTGCACTTTACTGCCTTGAAGTGTGTGCACTGGGGTACGCACCTCATGAATGGGTAACCTGCGTGTCTGGACGCGGTCCCTGCACAGCGTACCTGCGGGTACGCATTTTCGGAACTGTTCTCCTGCGTACTTCTTAATTCTCATCATATTGAGAGCCATGCCATGGGTGTTGCCATCAAGTACAACATCTGTAACATATAACCATACCAGGAACATAATGCCAACAATTTCTACATGGTATCGGAGCAAAGGTGATCAAGGCAAATAACAATGTACAAGAAGGAGAAGTTCAAAGTTTGGTTCTTGAAGATACAAATTGAGTTCTTATCACATCTCAATTTCACCTATGGTGTTCAGTGGTTTAAGGCTCGAGTATGCCCTTGGTGGCAGCTCGAATTATATAGCCTGTAAGGATCGCATGGAGGCAGTATTAGAGGATAACGGTCTAAAGGAATTCATTGATCAAGAAGTCCCCAAGCCAAATGATGCTACTCAATTGGCGGAATGGAAGAAATGTGTGGCTAGAGTAAGGAGAATCCTCCTGGAGGGAGTTCAAGACCACATTGTCTCGAGCCTCCATGGGAAGGAGACTTCATTTTCGATGTGGAAAACATTGAAAGATTTATATTAGAATGACAACAATCAGAGGAAGCTGGCGCTAAAAGACAAGCTTCATAAGATCAAGTGTGAAAAGGGTGACACGATCTCTACGTATCTAAACAAGCTCACCACATGCAGGGATGAGCTTGGAAGTGTAGGGATCGCAACAACTGATGATGAGATGGTGAGTCTTGCACTTCTTGGTCTTCCTAAGAGTTTGCATAGCTACCAAGACTCGGTTAATGGAAGAGAGGAACTACCAGATTGGGAACGAATTTGGTCGGATCTGATGTAGGAGGAGATAAGAAGAAGCACCATAGATGGTTCTTCATCCAGGGAGGATGAAGAAAACTACGCCTTAGCGAGTAAGGCGAAGAAGGGGAAGGAGAAGGATTCTCTTAACCAATCCAGTTCTTCCCAAAGTGGGAAGAAGTTTGACAAATCGAAAGTGCAATGCTTTCGTTTTCATGAGGTGGACCATTTTGCTACAAATTGTCCACTGAGGAAATCCAAGAAGGGATCCATGGAAGGATCAGAAGGTGAGGCACTAGCCTCACAGTTCGAGTTGGATTTCACACTGTTCGCATGCATGGTTTCATCCATGGTGGGAAGTGGTTGGTTTCTTGACGGTGGAGCTTCTTTCCACATGATCGGCGACAAGAGTTTGTTCAGTACTTTGGAGGAGAAAGATCTCCAGATACTCATAGCAATGGGTAATGATGAAAAGTATAGTGTCTCAGGTGTAGGAACGGTTGTTTTTCAGAGGGAGCATGGAGCTCACGTTACCTTGACCGATGTCAAGTATGTACTTAAGACATGTCCATCTAAAGAGTTCCCCCTAATTTGGCACAACAAGACCTTGAAAGGAACATTCCAAATTTGGGAGGGATATCTGTGACAACTATATCTAACACTACACTTTTTACTGAGATTTGGACGAGAGTGACAACTAAATCCTTAATCAGTCCTAGATAAAGCACCCTTTTGGAATCATAGGTGTACAAATCATGATAGGATCTAGTTATGTTGAGATTTAAATGATCCATGATAGTTTTGGGCATGAGATTATGTGATGCTCCAGAATCAAGCACACAATTGTATAGCATGGAATCATTTATTTTAAGAGTCACATAGAAAGGGGGTACTATTTCATCTATCATATCTGAGCTAGGACCAAAGACAATTGTTGGTTTTTCATCTTGAAGACTAATAATATCACTTTCACCATCAACCAACGTGTTTTGTATCCATTTGGAGACTTTATTTTTATATCCAAGGTTTTTGGAAAGTTTTGAAAGTGGTATAGGGATTTTAACTCTTTCTAACTCCTTTTCAACATTAAATGCAGTTAAAATAGTATTTTCAATTTGAGAAGTATCAGTTGACTGATTTAATGGTTGAATAGTAGTTGTAGGAGTTTCAATGGCTTTGGTACAAGGTTCAATTGTTGGAGGTTCCTTAGGATGTCTTCCAGGACCAGGTCTAGGACTAAAACCATATCTTTTATTCAGCTCTGCAATTAGGAATTCAGAGAAGGCATGGTATTTTGAAGCCTGTGAGGAGTCTTGATCTTCTTGAACATGCTTTTGTTGAGAGAGAGGAATAATAGAATTCTGACCAAAAGAGGTATCCATATTGTTAATGTCTTCAGTGATAGTCATAGTATTGTCATCAGGTTGTTCATCATCTATCAATAAAGAGTTGGAACCTGTTGATCATTACTAGGCCTTTGAAGAATTTGTAATGGTGGATTTCTTTTGTATTGACATTGATTTTGATTTTGGGGTCGAGTGACCATTTGTTGAACTATTCTAGGTTGAGTCTCAATCTTGGAAATTCTATTAGATAGATTTCTAAGAAGTGACGTTATCTCTTCTATTCTAGAATCTTCAGTTTTATTCTTAGAGGAAGTAGAGGCCTCTTGACTCGATTTAAGTTTTCTTTGGGCCTTTTCCTCTTTAGCTTTTAAAGTGGCTGAGGCAGCCCTATTTGCTTCCACCTTTATAGCATTAGTTTGCATATCTTCAAGAGTCCTTGAAGTTCTTTCTCTTAACATCAAAACAAAATCATCTTCAAAAGATTTTGAAAACCTAGACTTGGCTGCTGCTATAGGGGGTTTGCAATCAGGGGGCATCTTATGATAAAGTTTGTTGAACCTTTTGATAAAATTAGAGACAGGTTCACCAAAGTTTCTTTTAAGTTCTTCAAACTCAGTAAAAAAGTAAAGAGCATGTTTCTTCACTCCCCACTGATTTTGAATTTATTTGTTAGCTCTTCCCAGTTTCTAATGGAATTTGCAGGTAACTGCCTAAACCAAGTCCTCACATTTCCCTCAAGGGACTGAACAAACAACCTCATGTAAACATTTTCTTGTTCTATTTTCATGTTATCTGCAAAGTCTAGAAATGCTTGAAGTTGGTCTTCAGCTAAGGGACCAATTTCTCCATTATATCTAGGAAGGTGTTTTAAATATCCATTAGGGAAATCATCAAGGATTGGAGTTAAAAATAAAGCTGCATATCTTGCCTGTACAATGGGTTGGAATGCCATAGTAGAATATGGTGTATGAGGTTTTTGTGAAGATGATGATAGAGAAGAGGAATATGGTGATAGAAGGGGTGAATTACTATGTGGGGGTGAAGAAGGTGGAGATGGAGACGTCCTGAATGATTTTAAAGGAGTCTTGATAACCAACTTCTAGACCTGAGAATGAATACCCTCTTCAGTTTCAAAGAGTTGATTTGAATATATAGCAAAGGTCCCTTCAGGTTGTTTAGAAATAGAATATTTAGGTTGTTTACAAGTGGAATGAAATGAATAATTAGTGGGGGATATAAAGTCTGTAGGTTTGTATTCAGGTAAATGAACACCTAGGTCAAACTCAGATTTAGGTGATCCTAGTGGAAGTGGGGATTCTAGATGAGATTCAAGTGAATGAATAAGGAAATATGATTTGAAATCAACTCCCCTATCTAAGAGTTCAACAACCCTTGGTGATAAGTGAGTGTACTCTGGGTTGGATGGAATGTTACTATAGGGATCAAATTGTAATATATCTTCAAGCTGCAAAACTGAAGTAGAAGAATATGGTTGATGTCTTCTTCTAGAACTTGCCTTTCCCACAAGTCTTTCTAGATCTGACATAGGACTAATAGTGTCAGATTCAAAATGGGATCTAGTGTGCTTAAAAGGTCCTAGTTTGGTATAGTGGAGTCGCCAGGTGAAGGATTTTGACCTATCTAGACCTTTAGTCACCTTAAAGGAATAGGAATTATATCATTGACCCATGAAAACTTAATGAAATTCGAGTCCCCGGCAACGGCGCCAAATTGATTTTATATCTCTAATATGATAATGGTCAGCTATCATGCCAGGGCATCTAAGATATTCATTTTGGGGGGGTTTTGTTTTAATTTTGGAGGACCAATGTATGAAACAATTCTAAAACAGTCACGCCTAACCTTTTCGAATAGTATTAATATTTAAACAGAGGGTTGCTATTAAAATCCACACATTGATATAGCTTGTTTAGTGATGAGAAAAAACTGAAAGATGATATGACTATTACAATTTTCAAATAGAAAATTAAATAATCATAAGTAATAAAACCTTCAAACAATGTTCAAAACGTTTAATAGAATATGCCTAAGATTAAAAAAGATGTTGATGATTTTATGATTTAAAGGGAATTAGTTAAACAAACAGTTTATATAATTCATTCTCTTTAAAGGTGATCACTTCAAAAGCTTATAGGAGTAAATTGAAGCACAACTATTCCTACCTATTTATCTTTGTAAAACTTAAGAATATTAAGAAAGGATACAGTAAATGAAAACTGGAAAACTTACAGGGAACACAAAACTATATGAATCAAAACAAAGAATCCTTTGCTTTTGTATTAATGATTCAGAAAAAGCCAAGTACATTTAATGCTTACAAATGTTTCTTTCAAGGGTGCAACCCTTAATAACTCGTGGAAGGGAGTTATTTATACAATCTTAGAGCTAAGAAAATATCTTAAAGAAATTTACAAAAATAGATCAATACAAAATCAGGAATATAAACTGATAGTCGATCTGTCACTATTTTGGTGTTGAGTTGTTGATGACTGTTCCTGGAAAAGTTGAAAATTGTTGAACTGTTGATGACCTTTCCTGGAAACATTGAATGTTGTTTGATCCTCTTTTCTGTCAAGTAAATCAGTTAACTATTCCCAGCGTTTCTTATCTAGGATAGATAAGTTACTTACTCTTTGGTAAACTTCATCCATTTCTGTATATTTAGTAAAAGTGGGTTTTACTGGAAATATATGTCTAATTTCATTTAGAATGAAAAAGGCATCTTTGAGTGCATTCAGCACAACCCTTGGCGTTGTTGCACCTCTTATGTTTGAAACTGAAGTAGCATTGGTACCTACCTCTGTAAGATTTTGAACATAATATTCAATGGGAATTAATTTGTCGTTTATCACAAGCATAGAGGGAAAACCATTGTTGGTCAAGGGTTCTAACCTACTGAAAAATTGTTGAACTATGACATTAACGTTGTTGCATTTTTCCTCCAACTGAAGAATGAGGTTTTTCTTTGTAACGATTTTCTTCACTTCAAGTATGGTTGTTGTCCTATCATTTATACATAATTCTTCAAGCTCATAGCTATCTTTAGAATTCAGAAACTTGATTACCTCAGTGGCAACTTCTGGCATGTCCTCAATTTCCTTGGAGATAGTTTCAATAGCTTCATCAGCTTTCTTCAACAAGTCTTTTTGATCAAATATTATCTTGATATAAGGCTAGATATCCTTGACTGATTCAGTAATCTCTTCCCATAAAATCTCATTTGCCAAACCTAGTTTGTTTCCAAGGTAAGATTCTTTGATTCCTTTCTGCAAAACTTCAATTTGAATTTTTTCCCTCTGCAACTCAGCTGCATGTGAATTGTCTGCAACTACTTTCATATGTTGTGATTCCTTTAGTTCATCCTGCAACTTCTTGATTTCTATTGTTTGAATGGACAGGTTCTGAACAGCTTCTGCAAGCTGTTCAACTCCTTCTGTTGTACCTGTAGTTGTTATTGTGCCTGAAGTAGAAACTCTGGTTATAGAGAATGCTAAAAGAGGAACTACATCCATTTGAATTTGAGCCCTTTTCACAGCTTCCTCTTTCTCTTTGACTAATTTCTCCATTTTCCCCTCCATCTGTTTATTTGCAGATTTTGTTCCATGATGAGCTTCATCATGTCATATTTCTAAGTCTCGGTTTCTTCAATCTCATTAGTCATTGGGTCCTCAGAAGCTAGCAGTTTGAGCTGCTTCCTTAATGTTGAGAGCTCAACATTTTTCTTCCTGACAATTTCTTCTACAACATTTATATTTGAGGGATCATATCCCATCTTCAGCACCAGATCTTCCAAAGATTTGATCTTGGTGTCCTTTTCCAGTGAGGAAACCTTTTTCCAACTTGAGCTGTGACTGTGTATTGGCCAAGGTGACCTACAACTTTGACAAACTCATGGCAGTGTGAGCTAAAGTGGAAGAAATCATTTGGCCAGTTTGTTGTGCATCTCAATTTGGTCAATTGGATGTACATATTTCACATTAAACTCAAAGGAGGTTTTCTTCTGATAATCTAAAGGAGTCTCGGGCTGTGGAATTTGAGCTTGTAAGAAAGTCATCTGCATCTTACCCTTTTCAGAGTCAAATACTGAAAGAAGTCTAGCTTGAGAGCTGGAAGAGTGTTTCCAGAATTGAGTATAAGTTTTCAACTTCAATTCCTCATTCTTCTTCTTAATTTCACCAAAGACATGAGAGATATCATCTTCTTTTTCCTTCTGACTGGTTCCACTTCTGAATCATCTGTTGTTCCTGAGAATTAGTGGAATGAGTGTGGGACTGAGTAGACTATCCACTAGACTGTGTAAAAAGAAAAGTCCTTCCAAGTCCATCAAACGTTAGTTTCTGTGGCTCATTTGTTGCACTAACCTTCACAAACATCCTAGGTCTCTTCTTTCTATGTACAATTCTAAAGCCCTGGCTTGATGCTTCAGTTGTAGGGGATGAATTTTCTTCCCTTCCTCATTTAACTGTCTTTTCCTGTGCAAGTGGAGTTTGTACATTTGAAGTAGAGACTGCTTGTTCTTAAGCTTCTTGAAGGGTGTTCTCCTTCCATTCTAACTGAATTTTGTACTTCTCTATTTCAAGCCTGGCTGTGTGGTGGTATGTAGTAAACTTATTTTCAACCCTGAGTTTTGAAATTACTCCCATTGGGTCATAAGACCAATTGAAGCTGAGACCAAACTTCATTTCCTTCAATAACTTATCTGCTTCTTCTCTTGCTGCTCTAATGTTACAGATGAAAGTACCAACCTAATCCTTTAGCTTGACTTATGATTTCTTCTTTGCAGCTACAAAATGTACTTCATCTACATTTAACCTCTGTCTAATATATTCCAATGAAAAAGTTCTGATAGGGAGGTACTTAGGAAGTTTGTAGGGTGGAAGCTCACAGCCATAAACTCTGATTTTTGTATAGTTTTGGTAAAGATACCAATCTCCTGTTGTGGCTTGATCAACCAGCCACAATACTTTCACAATTTCATCACTGCTTCTTGGTACTAGAGTGTTGCTAATAAGATTAATAGCTGGATGAAAAAATAATTCTATGAACTATTTATATGTAAATTATTCCTTCTCCTTCATTCCCATAGAAGTCCAAGATAGCACTGATTGTTGATTGCCTTCTTCATCTAACTTTTGCAAGGTGAATAGAAACTTGTCTCCCTGAAAATATATAAAAAGATATAAAAGTACTAAAGCATACTTGAATACTTCTCCAGTATTAAACTGGACAAATTGTTCATGGATGACCTCATCTAGAAATTGGCTAAAATTATAGAGAACAGTGGGTTTGGAATCAGTAGAAAACATAGAAAATAAATCTATGATGGCTTCATTTACATATTGATCAGAATTGGAACCAAGAAGATAAGAAAGAATAGTGGTAATTTGCATGGTTCTGTCTAGGAACATGGATGAATCATAGGGAGGGTTTCTTTTAGGTAGAGGGCTATCTACAGCTAGGAAAAGTTCAAGAGTTTGATATCTTTTAGTGAAATCCAGCTTTCGATAGGCTTCTATTAGGCTTTCATGAGAAAAAGGATGGGTTGGTGCAATAGTTGGGGCCTACAACACCTGTTCAATAGACTGAGCATTGATGAAACAAAGGATTTCTCCTGTAGGTGAAATGATAGCTCTTTGACTGGGATCATAGGATTCATGGCATTTCCTAACAAATTCAAGTGCTCTATGTATATAAGGGAAAATGTAGTGAGGAAGGTGGGAGTCCCAAAGTCCTATTTCATTTATTTGATCAACTAGTTGATCCTCCATCCAATAGTAGATTTCATATAAATCAAATTGAGAGGAAGACTCAATGATTTTACAGTCTCTATCAACTAAGGGAGTATGATGGAAGTCAACTTGTGGATGAATGAGGATATTTGGGATTTCTTCAATTTCATTCCCCTTAGGAGGCTTTTTGTTAAGTGAATTGCAAGCTGAACTTGATAGCAATGGGAATAATTGGTCTGAAACACAGTAATAACAAAAAAATAGTATAATTGGAAATGGATTAGGTGGACCTGGATGTTAGCTTGGTTCTTAATAGAATTGAAAATTCAGTTGAATGATGAATATGTTGTTTTGACTACAAGCTTCAAATATCCAGCAAATTATGAGAATTCATTGTGTAACTGTTTTTGTGAAAAACAGGGCTTATACTGAAAAACATGGTGTGGGTCTGTTAATCAATGGTTAAACTGTCATTAATTCTCCAACAGGGCTTATTAATGGATGAATGGAATATTTATGTATGAGACGGAATGGGGAATTAAATGAATAATGGAAAAATAGGAGGCAGATGATTGGACGGAGGAAGTGACATGGGGAGGACGTGGATGATGACGCAGGAGCGGTGGTAAACGGTCGAATGAAAACCACATTTGGGAGTAAGTGCAGGTGGTAAGTTGTTTTGGGATTTTTAGTCTTGAAAGACTAGGATGGAGGAAAATCAGTTTTAGAGGGTGGTTTCCAAAACTACTGGCTTCGAACCCCCCCCCCCGCCAATAAAGTTCGGACGACAAAGGAGGGCCGAGGAGCGAGGTAGCCCGTCGGATCTCGGGGGAGTGTGCAGGATGAAAAATATGCAAATGAGTTTTAATTTGATAGGGCATAAAGCAATGGTGGGGTCCAGAGTTATAGCAGATGTGACATGCGAAGGGTATGGGGTATGACGAATGAATGAATAAAGTTCGAATATCACAAATAACATTGATATTTACAATTTATGGTTAATTAAAACCATTCAACATATACACATGTATTCTATGTTCTGACTTAGGATTAAAATCCTATCATGCTCCAATTTCATTTCTCTACCTACCCTTACTTTCCTAATAGTTTTTCAATCTTATTCACCCGAGTGCATTTAGACTAGCAACTCAACATTTTCCTTTTAATTTTTAATCTACTTCTATCCGCTTATTGCTTCCATTGGCTCAGATTGAACTATTGAGCCAAATTTATTTGCTACCTATTGACAAACAATTTAAATCAAATCCAATCATGATTAAACTGTACAATTGGATTGTATGAACGAGTGTGGCATTTAAACAATCTGCACACATATTTTTATTTGCAAAAATAAACTTTGACTGAGAGTAATGGCATTTGGATTTGAAAAACTTTCAGAATTTATTATTTTTTCTTTTCTCTCTAATCTAACATTTTTTATTTTTGCCTTCCTTTTTTAGGGCATCTATTCTAACATTTTATTTGATATGGACTTATTCATCAAAATATCCCTAACATTTTTTGATTCAATTTTCTTTTTGCCCATATCCTAACTTAACATTTTTTGGAATGATTTTCATTTTTTGACTAATTGATGCTAACTTACCAAAACCAAAAAATGCTACAACACATTGCAAAAAGATCACTAAATTCATTGATATTATTTGAGTTGCTACCCAAATTTGTTGTTCCTATAATGAAGTGATTTGTTGAGAAGTGGAGAATGAAACCACACCACAAAGAAGTGCATTCTCCAAGCTAGCACTTTTGAAAAGGCCCCATGACATCCCTATTAATTTGGACCTTACGCACAATGATTTGTATGCATTTAAGGAGTGTAATTACTAGTAGGGTGATCTTCACTTGAGGGGTAATTTTGTTTCATGTTAGCCATGCCCCATAAAACAACAATAAGTAGGCATTTTGACTTCTTAAGGTTGTGAATATCAAAGTAAGATTTGAAGCAGTCCTCTAAGTTTTGTTTGCCCCATAGGTGTTGCATACTTAATTGCACCTCAATGAGATCCCATACCTATGTTGCGAAGAATCAAGCAAAAGACAAAAAGGGGGATAGTTTTGGCTACATTATGACATAAATAACAAAAAATTAGGACCCTCAAAGTCTCTTCTTTAGATCCTATCCCAAGTGAATACCTGATCTTTAAAATGAGCCAAAAAAAGTAGAACACTTTTCATTGGTGCCTTTAACTCCTAGTATTTTTTGTGCCACCATTATATTGGCATATTCATGATTATATTGTAATCGTGATTATTATATTATATTTGTTGTTATAACTAATATATTTGTTAATTATATAATTCAGTTATATTTATTGTTAAATAATATAATATATGATATATTCATTACTTATAAGTTATTTATATAATATATTTCATAGTTATATATATCCATGAGATGTAGACCAATTGGTTTATGTGTAGGGGTTTAGTCGCCATCAAGTTTTGGGTTCAAATTTTATGGGAAGGGGTTAAGGGTGGTAGCCAACTATGGGGTTTACATTACCCCAAGGGACATACAAACTCCACCGAGTCTTGCATAATCCTAGCGACAACATCTCGTTGTTGGAAAAATCGTTTTTCCATTTAACATGTGACCTAGCATCGATATATATATATATATGTTAT
>APFE031543104.1:4871-14873 GCA_000404065.3 Pinus taeda
GAGAGGGCTCTCTCTAGATGGGTTAATGATTTTGATTAAAGATAAGATGGATAACTCTAATATAACAACTCTGAGAAATATAAATGGTGGAAACACTTTTAATTACTATCCATTGGGCTTATGGAGTCAACACACCTCAATAAAACAATGAGCTCAACCTTACATGGAAGTCAGGGCATTCAGCATTCAGACATTCAGAATATAAACTCATATAAGACCACACAGTTTATAAATGTATACAGGAATTCAGAGCACATTCAGTGAATTCTGAGTGATTATACATCCATAACACTGCAAGAATTAGGGAAAGGACAACATCACATATTCTGAATATAAAAAATCCCTCATGAATCCTGAGAAGTAAGGCAAAATATGTATTACTGAAACTGAGTCTTACATAAGCCAAATACAAGCTTTTCTCATAAAATTTCCAACCCTGAGTACATTGATGCTTCAGCTATATATAGAGCTCTTTACATAACTGATATTCCTCCTCAAGCATGAGGGGAATTCGAATTCATCCTACTATGACACCTAATGATACTTAAAACTAACTATTAAATGCAAATGACACCTAACTAGGAGTCCTAGAGACCTAATACAACTAGGAGTGTAACTCCTTATTATGATTACAACAACCTTATCTAAATATTTAAAGCATTCTTTGACACCTAACACTCCATGAAGTCAAATTTGATGAAGCCTCCCACGTGGTCATCTGACTGTTGAAGACAAACCCTAGAAATTAGGGAACATGTTTCCATGTTTTTAGGTTTAGGATCCCTGAAAATGGCACTTGGGACAGAGCCTTTATCGCCTCATCCATGACACATTTTTCGAAACTGAAGGAGGTTTTTGTATTCCAGGATGTCTATAACAAAAACCTTTCTTGGTTTTTTAAAATACTTCTCCAGCTGTCCAGAATCGATCCTTGATGTTCCTAGAAACTAGGAGACTGTCCCTTGCTCTGTTCTGGCTGAAAAATGGGTCTTGGGACAGAGCTCATAACTTCTCCCAAAAACCGTATTTAGAAAAAATGAAGGAGGCTTTTGTGAACCAATACATTCTGAACAAAAACCTCTCTTGGTTGTTTGAAACACCATCCCTACCTCCCAGAATGTGTTTTTGAAAAAAAGGTGTAAAACAGAGAAATATGCATGTGAAAAACTGCACCTACAGCAGTTTCGTAGCGCAACTTTGGTCCATCATTTCTCCCAGATAGTAATGGATCTGAAGAAAGTGGAAGAGTTTTTTGTACTTCAGTATCTTAGGAATGAAAACCTCTTTCACTTTTCAGAGAAGAGTTTTCCACTGCTCAGGAAAGCTTCTGGAAGTTAACTAGTAAAATCCGTTTTTTCTGCTAAAACAGGCTGCTACAGGGGTTTCGTAGCGCAAAATAGGATTTTTACACTGTCTGCGCTATGAAAATGTGGATTCGTATCTAGTTTTAAAATTTCTCCAAAATCATGTGAGATATGACTTCTAAACACATGGTGAGGCTTCTAGGACATGGCATGAGGCTATCAAACTTTATTTGAAGATGGACATGAGACTCTAACCCTATGACTTAGACTCTAAAACATAAAAATGACTTGAACATGACTTGACCATGACTTGACCATGACTGATACAAGAATTGAGAAACCATGTAAGTTGTCCAAATTTTTTTAAGGAAGTTTTACAGTGATAACAAGATCAACCATAATATTTTTTGAGGTACAACCATTTCTAGGTTGAACTAAGGGAAATCCATCAAGAGCTACTAACTCGTAGTCCCCTTTTACAAGGACTCACTTGACAATGTATGGAACTAACCACATGGGTTGAAACTTCCCCAGACCTAGCTTATCAGACTCGTAATAATATAATAAGACAAGGTCTCCTTCTGAGAAGACACAATGCTTGACACTCTTGTCATACTATGCCTTGATGCATCTTTTATGAGCTTCATTAGCTATAGTAGCATCGCACCAGGTTTCATCTAAACAAGACAGATGTAAAATATGCTCCTCCTCTACGAAAGTGGCAGGAAGAAGTTTAATAGCTAGTTTCAAACCATACATCGATTGAAATGGTGTGAATCTGGTAGTTGTCCTGACTGAGGTTCATTATTCCCATAGAGAAAATTCTATATCGATATGTGGAACCCTACCATGTGTTGAAGCATTTTCTTAAGAACTTTGTTAATGGCCTCAACCTGTCCATTAGCCTAAGGATAATAGGGAGTGGAACTTTAATGGGAAATTCCTAGCTTAGTAGTTAGTCTGGTCATCATATGATTTTGTAATTATTTTCCATGATCCCTAAATATTTCTTGTGGAACACCAAACCATGCGATGACATGGTTAAAAAATAAGTATGCAGTCATTTCGTCGATGTTGTTAAATGTAGGCATTACCTGGGCCCACGTAGTAAAGTAGTCAACAATGACAACAATATAACCGTTCCCCTCGGTTGAGTGAGGGTTACATGTCATGAAGTTGATACCCCATTTCGCAAAGGGACCAATAGTGATAATGGGATGCAATGGAGCAGGTGGAGCATGGGTCTTTCAATCATATAGTTGGCATGCATGACACTTCCGGATAGCGAGGATGCAGTGTCAAAAGATGGTAGGCCAGAAGTAACTAGCACGTAAAATTTTCTAGGTGGTCGTATAAACAAATAAATGTCTGTGACATACCCCTGAGTCACATTCATCTAAGACTTTATAAGCCTCCACAAGTGTGAGGCACCTTTGTAAGATCGTATCAACACCATGACGGTAAATGGTTTCATCGATAATAACGTAATTTCGGGCTTGGTAATGAATACGTCATTGCTCCGAGTGAGAGGTATTGTACCAAAAATTCTAGGTCTAGAGATAAACTAGGAAATATCCATACTACGGGTCATATGACAATATCAGAAACAATGAATCATTAGGAATAGAATCTTCACATGTAGGTTTTGAGTTAGGTGAAGGGAAATGGCACATTAGTTCCACGAAAACTAGTGATTTCTTCAACTTGCGTTTGATGAACTGCAAGTCGAATTTTTGTAAAATGACAATCCATTTCAAGTACTTTCCCCTAGCTATTGACGTGACAAAAGGTATGCCATAGGGTTTCAATTTTAAATGACCATAGTCTTCTGAAGAAAAATGTAATGGTGAAATTTTTGGATGGATTGAACGACTGCCAAAGCTATCTTTTCTATGTGGGAATATCATATATCAGTCTCATTAAGATTCTAACTTTGATATTAAATAGGATGTTCAGTCCCTAAATCATATTCTTGTAACAATACCATTTCTATAGTAGAAATGGCAGCAATAAGGTACATAAAGTAATCGCACTAATAGTTAAGGGGTATAGAACAGATGCCTAAACTAGTACATCTTTCAGGGCATCGAATGATTTCTGAGTTGCATCATCCTAATAGAAGGGGACCCCATTTTTAGCAAGTGAGTGAATACTTTGATCAATTCAATGTAACTAGGGACGAATCTTCGTAGGCAGTTAGCTTTTCCTTGAAGTCGTTGAAGCTTAACTAGTGAAGAAGGTGTAGGAAAATTGATAATTGCCTATACTTTCAATGGATCAATACGAATTCCTTGTTTCGAAATAAAAAATCCCAAGAGTTGACCAGAGCTGACACAAAAAAAAACATTTGTGTGGGTTAAGTCGAATATTATAATGTCTACAACGGAGGAAAATAGCTCGAAGATGCATCAGGTGATTAGTTCGATGTTTTGAGTTAGCAGGGAGGTCATCCAAATATGGTGGAACGATGCATTTGATATCATGAAAAGCATAATCCATGGCACGTTGAAATGTGGCCCCAACATTATTCAAACCAAACGAGATTTTCCTATAAGAAAAAGTTTTGTAGGGACAAATAAAAGAAGTTTTAGCTTGGTCCATCAGGAGAATGTTCATTTGATTATAGCCTGAAAATCCATCCATAAATGAATAAATTTCAGAGCCAGCATAGTCATCAACAATCTGGCCAATAAATGGGATGGGATAAATTTCCTTGGGACATGCGCAATTCACATCCTGATAATTGAAGCACACTCGAATGGTGCCTTATTTCTTCATAACAGGGACTACATTCGACACCCAATCAGTTAAAGGAACGTGGTGTATGAAACCAACTCGAAGAAGATTTTCAACTTTAGCCTTATACCAACAGCCTTCTTGGGATGCTCTGGATGGAGGCATTGTTAGACTAGTTTGGCATCAGGAAATGTCTTAATTTCATGTACAACGATATTTGGATTGATACTTGGCATCTCCTCGTATGTCCAGGAAAATAGATCACGAAACTCATGGACAATGGCTCACTAAGTCTCTATCTCAGATGGAGAACAAGATGCTCCAATGTGTAGATTTTTTACAACACCTAGCTTGATGGAAATGTCAAGAGGTATTGTTTTCTTGATATTCGAAAGGTTCTTTTCTAAATCGACCTCATGAATGGACATGAAATTCGTAAAATTTTTGATAGAATTGGGTGAGTATACATCACTGAGGCTATCCTCAATGGAATCAAGTAGGAAGGAATGATGATGATGCTTATTCTAGGGCGTATCGACCAACATCATGATTTCCATGATTCTTTCATTAGTAGTAAATACACGTGAGAATGGATTGAAAGACGTACCATAGTCCAATGATCTGTCTACTGAATTAAGAGAATCATAAGAGGAAACCATAGAAAATAAATAAATGGCTTCATAATCTAGCTCAATGGCGCTTAGTGGCATTCATTTGCTAAGACTTTGGATCTCAGTTTTGTCTGGTAGAATCCATGGATTGTCTAGGCTAGTAGAAGACAATATCATGTTGATATAGGCTACTGAAGATAAGTTGTAGGGAAGGAGAGGAGGAGGGAGTGAAAAGGTCCCCATAAGTGAAGAATCCTTCAACAATCCAACTCCGACATGTTGATATAATTGTAGGGTTTCCCCCACAAGAGGGACACTTCCAGTAACATGTGAATCAGAGGTGAAAAAAGTGAGCTGGTCTATGGCTACAATCCCACCTTTATGAGGAAATACGATCATATGAAAGTAAGTCGAATCAATAGCAGACATGGCATAAACCCACATGCGTCCTAATAGAAGATTTTAATCGAGAGGTCCATAAATAAATTTTACTTCTATGGAGACAGTTTTTCCCCCTAATTCAACTTGTAGGGAGTTCAAAATCCCACAAGGTTTATATGTTCTCCCGTCAAAGGCATTCAATGTAGTAGGTGACTCACATAGTTGAGGAGAACCAATCACCTTCTAGCAAGACATGGAAATAGTACAATTTGAGGCTCCCTCATCCACAATAGAATGATGAATGTTATTACCATGAAAAATGACTTGGATTATAAAATATAACTGAGCTGGAAGCCAAGGGGTAGAGTTTTCATGAGAGAAAACAATAAGGCTACAATCTAATGGATCCACACATCTAATAACTGAACGTAAAGCCCTATTTTGGGCAGGGAAGTTCAGCGACACCTCAAGAGTCGACATAGCCAATGGATACTAAGACAAGTCTTCAACTATGTTATAATTTTGAGAAGCTCTTGCATGAAGATTGAAAGTTGTCTTATGAATAACACCCTTTGGAGGTTTAGTAGTCAATTCGGTGGGAATCAATGGTGGAGTGGGATCTAACAAGGATGGTTCCAAACTGCTAAATTGATTAGTATCTTGACCATTTGGTAGATTCACATTACCATAATCCTTGTTCTAAGTAGCTACCAAAACATTGGATCTCATCTTTAAAGAGGAAAGCATCAAAACTGTGTTAGAGGAAGATGGGTACTGAGAAACTATATGAGTCTCTTCATTAGGAAATAGGTTGGTCAACAATATAGGAGAAGTGGAAGACTTAAGAAATTGATTCACTTCATTGTGGTGAGAAAAATCATGTGTAATGTGCTCCTCGTTGCAAATCAAGCAAAGATATCCCGCGGAAAGGGATATTTCTTCTTCTTACCTTTTCCTTTCTTCTTGCTTCTAGGTTGTTTTTTAGACTTGCCTTTATCAAATGAAATGACATTTATCTCGGAAGCAAAAGCCACAGGATGGTGGGATTGAGGGTTTTGAGTAGACGTGGGTGGAGCAATATCAGATGGTTTACTCACTATATGCATGTTTGTAGAAACAATAATGCCATCAATAGCATGATATTATTTACCAAGCATAATAGGAGGAACATTATTCAAAGGTCTCATAGATTTTGGTATCTTATTGTAGAGCGTGTTGGATTGGATACAAACCAAATCCAAATATTGTGCATGAGAAATTACTTTCTCTTCAGTCGGGACTCCACATTTGTCCACATCTTCTTTTATGGGTTCCAACATAGATTTTGTGAACCATTCCACGAGAAATTGATCGAGAACATAAGTTTTTACCAACTTGTGACAATGCCTCACTCATGAATCTGATCTAAAATGTGAGTGGAATATAATTGTTTGAAGTTGGTTAACAATTCCGTTCTAGTTTCGTATCAGATGGGAAACTGTAAATGTGTGAGGAAGGTTGTGGCTAAGGTATTGAAATCATGGAATGAAGCTCTGGGTAACTCAACATACCATTTAGCAGCAATACCCGTAACCATTCTTTGGAAAAGATGAAGTCAAATAGCATCATCATTAAGGGATTTTGATTAACACCATAGATGATACATCATGAAATGTATTGACGGGTTTTATCTTAGATTCCCATTGAATTTAGGGATATCGGAAGGAAATTTTGTAGGAATTATTGGCCACCAAGGCAAATGAGCGATGGGGTCATTAGTGATTAGAGTCAAATCTGGTAACTCAATAGTGGAATAGCCTGGGCAACATGCACTTGCATTCCTAAATAAGGAGGGTTCTAGTAATAAGGAACCTGGTTACCAGAATAAGGAGGATTCTGATAACCAAAATACAATTGACCTTGTTAACTAGCCCCAGTATAACCATGAATTTGATGGCCTTGAAAAGGCACATGAGTGATTCCTTGATAACGTCTATATTGTTTTATGATGGGAATTTGCATAGTCCCGTGATAAAGTGTGTTTGATTGATGCCAAGTCATACCATACACAGTTTGTCCTATTGGAATTTTAGGAATACCCTGTGAAAGTGTTTGAGATTGTAAAGGAACTTGTAAAGGCTAAGTAAGTGGGACGTGGGAGGTATGAGATACTGAAGGAATGGGTTGAGATGTGATCATCGCCTATACAAGTTGATTTACATGGATTTCAACTTGTTGAGGTATATATTGAGCAATAGGAATTTGAGATGATGACACAAGTTGGGAAACAAATGATGAACCCAACATTGAACCAAGTTGAACAGGAAAAGTAGGCTTCCAAACACAACCAACGATCCCAAGATAAGGAGGAATATAATAAGGTTGGTTACCAATTTTATTTATATCAACAACAAGTTTCCCTTTCCAAAAGACGAGGGGATGATGGAGGCAACTTCCCTCCATGTGGAGGGGATCCAACATAAGGATGGTTAGGTTGTTGAAGAAAAATTTCCTACTAACAAAGGGGCTAGCCGGTTGTTCAAGTGTTGGTGTAGGAGGAGGAGAAGGAGTAGGCTAAGTAGCACTCATAAGAGTTGTGCCAGAAGGAATTCCCAAAGTGGATGACATGGGGGATTTCCATAAATTGGAAGATGCACTAGAGAAGGTACCCGATAAAGATTGATAACCAGGTGGGACAGATGGGCCACCATACAGATGTGCCTCTAGAGATATCAAAAACATAGATCTGTAAGTGACATTTGGTGTCTCAACCACAATGGTAGAGACAGGCTGGGAAGCCATATTGGTTATACTCATGGTTAATAATCCCAATGTGGAATGTCGTGTGAAATTTGTGGGTAAGTCAAAAGAACCAGGAAAATGAGCTTTTACAATATGTGGAAGAGGAAGAAGAGGATGGGGTTGATAAAAGGAAGAGTTCCTCCAAATGAGTATAAGGAAAAGGCTCTTCTTGTGGGATCTCCTTGATACTTGCAAGTCTAGGTGGAAGCAGTTCAACGTCGGCACATAGATATATAATAGGTAGATATGCCTAAGATGACAAAATAATGGATGAAATACCTGAAGTAATAGACAACGATGAACGAGGCTCCTCAAGTTCAATGATCTTGGGAAATAAAGTTTCTAACTTGTTAGCTCCTGCTGCAGCAGGTATTCATCTTTCATGATTGGCATTTCACAGGCCAAATATGTCGTACTTTGCTTGCTGCAGTGCTCCATATTTGCTCAAACAGTCTCCAAATGAAGAAGGCTACTTCAAGTTCATTCAATTGCCTTCAAATTTTGTAAAGTTATCCCGGTATCGCTATTTTTTAGTTAAAGGGAGGTCCAAACAGTTTAATCTTTGGTCTCCCTAGGTTTAAATTTCATGTTTTAGAATATAGAGATTGTAAATCTATCCAAACAGTTTAATCTTTGCAGATTCTTAGATAGGTAGAGAAACAGAAGAGCCCAACAGCTTAATCTGGGCTCCGGAAGAAATAAGGGTAGTATGTAGATAGGAAAGCATCAAAAGAAAAATGAATGACAGGTTTGCAAGTCTAAGTGCACCCCCAAACAAAAGAAGAAAAAATGCTAGGCAAGTAAGCTGGGTAGGTAGTTTTGAGGCTGTTGAATTGCTGACCAGTTCCAAGTTTTCAGGTATCATATCAAGCAGAACATAATCAGCAAAGATTTGTAAGAAAAAAGGCTCAAATGAGGTTTAATTGACTTCCCTTCTCTGTTTTCCCCAATCATTAACTAATTTCCTCGAAGGAGGTCAAGATCTGCTTGACACCTCTTAAGTTCCATCATCTTCATAACATTGGCTTGAGTAAAGATCTACTTTACTCAAAGTTGTTCCATATCTTCTCCCGAAGTATGGTCCTACCCCCTTGTAACAGCCTAAGTTCTCCCGAACTTAGTGCTTTCTTACCATCTCCATATTAACCACTAACATTATTATTTAGCTCCCTATTCTTCCCTTCCCCTGATTAATATTAAGTAAAATCCCCCCTATGTAATATCCCTCCCCCTGGTTGAAAAATAACCATAACAACTCCCGGGAGTTGTTCAGTTTATCAGAAACTAAGCAAGAACCCCGACCTCAAAACCACCTTCCAGATACTATGGACTCCTTCCAAAGTATAAAATTCCCCCGAGGTAGTCAGACCCCTTCCGAAACCTCAAACGCCCTTTACACCCACTTACTTACCTTTTCTCCTCAAAGTCGTTTTCGCATCACACCCTCGCACTCTCACATTCATGCAAAACATTGCCCATCCGTTCCCCGCCGAGGCGATATCGCGAAATCGGCGATCGGCGATCACAAACGCCGAGTGTCCAATCCATTCACCTCTCCGTCTCTGCCGATGCGATATTGCGATATCGCATATCAGCAGTCGCAAGCGCCAAATGTCCAACCCAATGATCCCCTTTTTTTCCCGCTGACGCGATATTGCGATATCACATCGGAGTCTCTTCACCACAGTACATCTAGTATCTCACCACGTCGCGCTGTACCAGGGACCCACAGCTGACGTCATCCACCATACAGCTGATGCAATGCTTACGTCAGTAGCCAGAAAAGCCGAAAAAAGATTCGGGCAGGGAGGAAAATCGCACTTCAGAGTTCCAGATCAAGAAACAGAGGCAGTTTCCGATGCGCGAATAGCACGAAGCACTATTCGCGCATCGCTACGGAAAATAGGCCATTTCGAGGAATCTTCAGGGAATCTTCTGATTTTTTAGCCCACTGCGCGCCGAAAGAGCCCGAAAATCGCCCAATCGTGCCAAAGGATCCGGTTTGAAGACAACAGCAGATCAGTCATAGAGTTTAAAGTGTATCAGATCAAATCAGCAGGCATCAAGCGTGTCAAAGAGTATCAGTCGACGGTGGAAACCATCAATGTAGTGGCAAAGTGTATCAGGGAATATCTTGAGCAGCGGCCCAAAGCAAGAGAAAATTGAATATCTTCCAGCAGATTCACAGA
>APFE031543120.1:0-10489 GCA_000404065.3 Pinus taeda
CAGAGCGTACAAGTACGCAGGTACAGTGTGTTTGGGATGCGTACACGCAGGCAAGGTAGAGAGAACCTGCGTACCCAAGATAAACATGTTTTTAAGTGACTTTCTCTCTTTTTGAAGTTTGACATGAAGAGCAGAGGTATGAGGCTTGACAAGGAGGATAATATGACTATTGATGGAGCCATATTAACTGCAGATAGTCATGGTGACAAATTTCAGTGTAACACTAGGCTAGAGTAGATTAGAGTAGAATAGAAAAGGCTAGGCTAGGCTAGAGTAGAGTATAGTATGCTAGGCCAAACTAGGGTAAAGTAGGCTAGGCTAGATAAGAGTAGAGTAGGTTATTGTAGAGTAGGTGAGGTTGGAGTAGCATAGGTTAGGTGAGGCTAGAGTAGGATAGGATAGGCTAAAGTAGAGTAGGCTAGGATAGGCTAGGCTACGCTTGGATAGTGTAGAATAGGCTAGGCTAGGCTAGGCTAGGCTAGGCTAGGCTAGACAAGGCTAGAGTAGAGTAGCCTAGGATATGGTAGACTAGGATATGATATGGTAGAGTAGGCTATGGTAAACTAGGCTAAGGTAGGCTAAAGTAGGCCAGGCTATGTCAGAGTAGCCTAGTAGGCTAGAGTAGAGTAGGCTAAGCTAGGCAAGGCTATGCTAGGTCAGAGTCGCCTAGTAGGGTAAAGTAGAGTAGGCTAAGCTAGGCTAGGCTAGGCTAGAGCAGGTTAGACTAGAATAGGCTAGGCTAGAGTACGTTAGGCTAGAGTGAGCTAAGCTAGGCTAAAGTAGGATAGAATAGGCCCTAGGATAGAGTATGTTAGAGTAGAATAGGAAATACTAGAGTAGGCTAGGCTAGTGTATGCTAGAGTAGATATGTTATTCTTGGTTATTCTAGGCTAGGTAGAGTAGGCTAAGGAGAGGCTAGGTTACAATGGGATAGAGTAGGTTAAGATATGCTAGGTTAGGATAGGTTGCGATAGAGTAGGTTATGGTAGGCTAGGCTAAAGTAGGTTAAAGTAGGTTTAACTAGGCTACAGTAGAGTAGGCTAAGTAAGCTAGGCTATGCTAGAGTAGGTTAGACTATAATAGGCTATGCTAGAGTAGGCTAAAGTCGAGTAGCATATAGTAGGTTAGGATAGGCTAGAGTAGGTTAGAGTAAATAAAATGTCCCTATGTGTCTCCTCAATCTCGGGAAGATTAGCTCTCCTTCCTTCTTCAATTTCTTACCATTCAATGAATTCAGAGTTATTTGTATTTAAATGATTAAATTCATTTCTCTAGTCAATCACCTTATCTATTAACATTATAATCACTGGTGATCAGATAAGGAGTGACATGCAACATTCTTTGGAAAAAATAGATCTTTTTGTTTTGATAGAAGGGAATTTAGCTCTAGTGCCTCTTTGATGAATTCATAGACACTAGGGACATCTCTATATTT
This sequence comes from Pinus taeda, assembly GCA_000404065.3. Taxonomy (NCBI): domain Eukaryota; kingdom Viridiplantae; phylum Streptophyta; class Pinopsida; order Pinales; family Pinaceae; genus Pinus; species Pinus taeda. The sequence continues at coordinate 1,436 of APFE031543120.1, forward strand.
TTCCATGGCTTCTTGCACTTGTTGGATTTGTATGCTCTTCACAAAGATGTTTGCTTCATGGCTTATCTTTAATACCTCCATATTCTGTTGCAATTGGGCTAGTTGTTTAACAGCTTGCTTGTTCACACTTTTCTTCCCAATTCCAAGATGTTGCTCGAGTTGCACTATCTTTTCTTCCCTTTCCCTTAAAAAAATTGATACCTCAGGGGATTTATCCATGGCGGAAGTTGCATATGCTCCTGTAAACTACAACAGCCTTGTCAAAGTTTTAGCATGATTGGAAGGAATATCTTTCTAAACTATGTACATCTGCTCATTCCCTGCTGGGATCTCAGGTGTTTCCACCCTACTTCTCTTCCTCTGCCTTCTTACTATAGCCTTATGTAGTGGGAGGAATTTCAGTTACCTTTAGGATAATTTCCAATGTCGGTAATGCAAGAATGATTTATGTATGTTGTGAACATTCCCCTTTCTCATCCATTGACTTAGACTCTATAGTTTTCTGAGTTTTTAGAGGAGTGTGATATTTTGTGATTTCCTGGGCATCTGTTGTCTTAGGAGTATATTATATCCTTTTATTAAATTGGTCCCATTATTGCTCCAAATTGTTGCTTTTGACTTCGGGACCAGTATAATTAGTTAGGTCACTTATGACGTGTTTTTCGACAGACCTTATGCTGGGTTCCACTGTATTCTCTATGTCCTACACTTTCCCTATATTCTATGCTTTCCCTATATCCACTTGAGACTCTATGCGAGAATTTGGTCCCTCATTCCTGATAGTTACATTGGGAGTAGGTTTCTCGTCAGCCCTTAACAAATGCAATGGAATCGTTTCGAGCCTTTGACTTCTGAGTTCGTGAAACTTCTTAAAATCATCATGACTCAAATTGTCCTTTGCCCATTCCAATGCTTGTTTGAATGATTGAGCTAATTCTCAAAGATCCTAATAATCATTAGCCTCATAGTTAAAGGGATTAATCTTTACTGCAATAAGATTATGTGCTATTTTGTTTGGATCAAATTGCCTCAGTATGGAGCATGAGGCTCTCTAGGCTTAGTGATTCCTTGGTTGCATGGTTGAATTTTTCTAATGAAAAAGAAAAAAATTGAATGGGAAAGGATGGCCATAATGACTTTTCGTTATCTTTTATCGTCTTGGTTAGGTCTTTTCCCATAGCCTAGTGAGATATTTCTCTTACTATTGTCTTGTCGGAGACATACAAAGGGAACACATCCGCGTTCCCTGTAATACCAAAAGATCTGATATATGTAAACCATTATTTAGCAAAATACTTACCCACTACGAGAAGGTCTATAGTGGATTCTTTAGAAACCATGGGGACTTTCTCATTGAAAATAAATTGATGCAACTGTAAAATGAGACCATGACATATTTTATAAAAATTAGGTATATAATGGGATTCCCAAATCTATTTGTGGTTGAGATGAATGGGTTAGGGGTCTTGCAATGTCCATTTCCAACCCATGATTGGAAATTTAGTATAGAAATAGATGACATCCATGATATAGTCACTGAAATAAAATGGAGGAAGGTTCTCTGTGGAGGTGGATCTCTTTTGATGGTACTCAGAAATAGCAATACCTAGGTTATCAGATAGGATAGTGGGCCAATTCATTTTATGGGAATTGATAGAAGCATTAATTAAAGGAATCCATTCTATGGAAAACTTGGTATTATTAAGTAATCCATATAACCTACATAAGATAGAAGCTGCATAGTTATAGGGGTTTTCCAAAGAAGCTACGAGATACATACTCGTTTTATCATATTTGAATTTTTTCTCTAGTACCCTCCAACCGTGGATCATCTTGAAAGGTTCTTCAATTTTCTTCGCGAAGTTGGCTACGTATGTTTTATCATATATTTCTTGAGGGTGAGGTAGATGATACATTTTCTTCAGGTCTTCAGCTTTGAAGGACCCCATTAGCTCCATCTTAGATTTCATGAATTACGTGTCTTCAATACTGAGATTTTTGACCACCCATCTAATCATATCAATGTATGGGAGTATTTTCGCTCTTGCTCCTATTTTGGGAGGGAAGGAGTAAGCAACATCTTTGGATTGGACCCCCACCAGTTTTATTGGGTCATTTTTTGCCTCTATGATAGTAATTTTAGGAGGCTTATCTTCAAGTCTCTTGTATATGACTTCCCATGCTGTCACTCCTCATCAACGAATATAGGTGACATCTCTGATATAATAGACTCTGTAATTATCTACTTCTTCTGCTTTTGCATTACCTTTCGAAATGACATTTCTCTTGAGGCTTGCTTTAAATGAAAGAGATATATTAGCACACACAATGGAGGGCAATTAAGGAAGAGAGTTCTTTGAAATGACTTTGAATCGTGGGAAGATTTTACATGAGATTTCAGTGTTAACTAGCAATAACTTGAAAACATCAATTCCTCTCCTTGAGGAATTAATTACTCTATCAAACCACTCATTATTACATTAAATCTCAATAACTTCTCCATGCTTCACACTTTATTTGCGCATCAAAACTTTCAAACTTTGCCATATAACGTTATTCGAAGTTAATGAGAAATGTGATTGCGAGAATCGCAATATCACATTTCGCAAATTCTTAAGGGTTGACACAATGACATGCTCCATCAATTTGTGATTTACGAAGTGTGATCGTGTGTTATTAAAGTGTGGTGATCAGAAAACCATAGTGGGGACCTCATCACATATTGCATTTCGGGATTTTTGATGGAATGTTAACAATTGTTACATGGAAAACTTTGAGATGCAATTTGTGATAAGAGATTCAAGCATGAGTTCCCTTTTTAAGGTTTTTAAGGCAAATTTGTAGAGTTTGCATTTATTTATATGTCAAGTATTAATTACTATTACTTGTATAAATGGGGGGTGGGGGGGTTGTTACATAGTACAACACCAGCCTAGAGGGATTTTGAATAGATGTTTATTGGGTGTACTTTTAAGGCACTCCTTGATGTTAAGGTCATTATTTAAAAACCCATGTGTAGTCCCACCTACCTAGGAAAAAAAAACTCTCCCATATGAAAGGTTTATGATTAATATCAACCATTGATCCAACACCTAGGATTATGATGGGGTATTTTGGAGTTTTGTTCAGAAGAATATATTTCAACAATGTAAATCAATTCTATTAAAACAAGTGAAGGGAGGTGATAGGGCGTACATCATAAAAAATTCATTCAATGCCTTCTTTTTGTGTGGACTCTTTCTTCTCTCTCTATGTTGATCAACTACACTATGATTTCACCATGGTTTAATATGTTTGTTGTTAAGAGTGTAAAAGAAGGTAGTTTATTTTCTAAGAGTATAAATGGATAAGGTTTTCACCATTGGACATAAATTTTCTTTCTCTATTCAATGTTTTTTGCATTGTGCCATTTCTTTTAATTCAACTATGAGATTACTAATGACATTGTACATGTGGTCCTTTTCTCATTGTAATACTTTTCACATGTAAGGTCACATGATATTTTTATGTTAAGAAGGGTGTATCTCTAAGCTATAGCACAAGTAATCTTCAAACAAGTATCATAAGGATTTCTACTTCTAATGATGGTTAATAGTTAATGAAGCCAAAGTTTCAATGAACTTTTAAATTTTACATGCATGCTTTTGAATGAGAATAATTTGAAATGATACTCATTAATGGGTGTGCCATATCAGGTTCTAATAATAGTTTTGTCTTGGGGACAAAATTCCCTTGTGGGATTGTTGAGAGAACCATAATCTTTGGCTTCTTGCAATGATGGGGGAAATCTTGTAATTTCAATTCATACAAGTAGGCTTCATTTTTTTACTCAAACTCAAACCATACATATGTCAAAACCATTAGTTATTGGTTTTACCAAGAATTCAAGCCACGGTATCAAGATATTATAGCTCTATTACATGTTTATGCATAAACTAACAATGGAAGAAACATAACTATTTTAAAAGCTAGGATTACTTTTGATTTGGCAATTGAATGGAACTTAATTTTATAATAACTAGATAGCTAACCTAATTTGCATAATGAATACTATATTAAGGGAATTCAAAATGAAAATGTAATCAATTAGGAATCTTCTTGGTTGGGTTGATAGTTTCTCGACATGGACAAGACAACATTAATATTAATATTGTTTGTGAATAGAAATAGGATAAAAAATCATATATCTTATTTATCAATAAATCTAAATAAAATCCAAAATATTAATATCTAACATTATGAGAAAAATATTTTATGCATAACTCAATATGGTCAACCTATTCCCATTGTTATACAAATCTTAAAACTAGAATTAAATGTTGACAATAAGAGAGAATGTGCACAACTTTTAAATTAACATATTTAACTAAGAAAACAATATCAATTACTAGTGATGAAAACCTATTATTATTAGTTATATAGTCATGTCACTTTAGTTATATAGTTATATAGTCATGTCACTTTAGTCATGTCACTTTACACCTCCCCAAGATAGAAGGACAAAATTTCTTTTTGATTTTATAATAAGTAAATAACTTTCTAGCCATAATAAATCATCCTATAACATTGAGAACCATCATTCATTGTTGAAAGTAGTTAATAACTAATATTATAATTTGTCAATACCCGTATGAATACAATATTTTATATTAGATACAATATCAAATCACATAACAACACCACAAGAATAAATGGCATACACTTTGTCATATTTTTTCTCTTCACGATCTACTTCTATATCATTAAAGTTTTTAAATCTTCCTTGCGTATTGACTTCTCTACACTATAAATATATTTAATATGTTTTTCATGGATTTGAGGAAAAGCTTTCTAGATGCCTTCCATTAATACTCATATTATGCAAATGGTGCATTTATTTTCACACAGCTAAATGATATTTCCTTGATTGTTATGAGCATGACTTTCTTCACAGATTGAGGGGTATCTTCCATGGATACACCTTCATATTAATATTTAGGATCAAGAGTTCAGAATATTATTACATCCTATCATATATTTATTAAAGCATTAGGTTTCAAGGGTTCCTTCACATCCTTTGTTATCCTCATTAAATGAATATTCAAAATGATCATAAATTCATATCCATATGAAAGAAAATTACATAGATTTTTTTTATTTATTTTTTTATTTTTTTATATAGCCCTTGAGAAAAACATCCCATTTAAATGATTACTCATACAATATCCATTTTCCAAGTTACCATTGGATAATGTATTCTAACTACTCATATATACCATAACTTTACTTTGGATGAGTAATAGATTTATTGCAATAAAATTATTATTTGACATCATATCTATTAGATTTGAAAATAAATTCCCCTTACATTGAATTACTAATCATGTAACAATTACTTGTTTCATTGATGCTCATTTAGTTGAGAGTTCTATTAAAAAAAAAAAAATGATTTGTACCAATGCATAATCATGCTTACCCTATCATCCACTTTATCAGCCTTTGATAAACAAGTTGAACTCCATATGTTATGCTATGGGATCAAATCCCATATATCATGGAATCAAATCCCAATTAGTGGAATCACTATATGAGTTCTTCAATTCAATAAGGAATGGAGACCAACATATTAGGGAATTGGTCTTTTATATTTTAATAGAGTCACTCTCTATTGTTTTAAAGAATCGTCACTCACATTGTGTTAAGCAATTTGAGTTATTGTTCTAAAATTGAAAAAGTAATAGGAAATCAAAATTAATAGAAACAACATGGTAAAATGCATGAATTAAAATAAACTAGATAACATAGTAAAATTATTAAAATGCAGGAGTTAAAATAAATACTAAAAAAAACATAAATCTAAATTTAAAAAAAAAATGTTTAAACAAAAAAACATGCAAACATTTTTTTTAAGTACAGTGGGTAGACCAATCTTAAATATTTTGGAAATGGTTGTTCAATAAAGGAGGCTCATATATCTGTTGAAAGAAGTTGTATATATATGAAATGATTGTTCAGTTAAATAAAATAAACAGTGATTCAATCAAGGAGGCCAATATAACCCTTATGAGAAACCCTATATACACTGTTGAAAAATTTCCAAGGATATCCATATAATGCTTTTATTATTCAAAAAAAAGTAGTAAAAAATAGTTAACAATAATGAACACAACATAGCTAAAAGATAGTAACATTAAATTTTAAATTTTTCACTCATCTGTGGAAGAAATAGGAGATTTGTCGTGGAACGGTTATTCAAGAAAAGAGGTCGATATATCCGTTAAATAAATGTTACACTAGCTAACCGGTATCAGCCTGACAATTCCATTTCTAATTTTGATGTCAGACAATTCCATTTCTAATTTTGATGTCGGTTACTCCATCATTAGATTCTACCTAGGGCATGCAAAACTTATTCTGAATTTCGAAAAGTAATGGTTAAATCAAATATCATAAAAAGCACAACTGAAAAACCGAAATCATGAATCGAAATTAAAAGAAAGAAAAACATGATTGTTTTATGCCAGCCTTTTTAAAAAGACCACCTCTCCCATTTGTGGAAGAGACAGATTTGCCTCTGAAACCGTTATTCAAAAAAGGAGGCCAATATATCCGTTGAGAGAAACCCTACATATATGTATCGAACGTCGCAGAAATTTCCCATTTACTTCTTCCTTGTCATGAACCTCAGCTCTCGTCGGATGTGTCTATGTGGTCCGATCTCGTATGTTTATGCATGTCTTGTGGGTCTGGTATATGTACTTGGGCATCTCAGTCTGTGTGCTTGTGCGTGTGCCTCTGACATGTCTGTCATGTAAGTGAGTATGTGCAAACTCAATCATGTTATATAAGGAGGCAATTGGATCATACACTACTGTGCAAACAACTTCCTAGCTTCAAAGGAAAGGTGATTAAGTTCTCTGGGTCTTTTAATTTCAGGTATATATTATATTGATTCATTTGTGCTCTGTTTCTATCTACTTCGATAGATGCAGTAGTTTTCATTTCAGCCATTGCAATGTAGTAGGGAATTCCTTTTATTTCCTTGATAATTATTGAGGGGACCGGTTCCATTATTTTATGTTGTATTGTTGCGATGGATAGGAACCTCCCATTGAAGAGTCGGTGACGCTCCTCTTACATTCCTCTAATCTCTGCTGTCAATTCCAGTGATCCCATTCATTTCCATTTTTTTTTGGTTAATTTCTTGTGCCCTATAATGACAGAAACCGAGGTTTCCTCAGGTGAAACCAAACCAAGAATAGGGTATATTCTTTGAAGTTTTCAGTGTATTTTCAGTTGGTTTTTTAGCCACGTCATCATTCCATCCACTTGTGTACCCTGATGTGGTTTAATGTAATTCATTTGTAGTTTAGTTTCATGTAATTCCTCTGTTGTTTAGTTTCATTTAGTTTCTTATGTTTGCGTATAACAAATGGAACTTATTTTATTTCCTTGAAAATTACTGAATGGAATTGTTTTTTGTTGTATAATTATGATGGACAGGAACCTCCCATTGAAGAGCCTGCTATGGTTTACTGACTACTCCTCCTCAATAATTCGCAGGGACTCAATTACAGGTACATTTCCTCTAATCTCTGAAATCCTAGTACTACTAATTCAGTTTTCTTTATGTTAATTTTTGCAGCCCTGTAATGACTGAAATCATGACTTCTATGATTTTTCTTTCTCTTAATTTTTTGAAATTTTTCTCTCTTAATTTTATGAAATTATTTTCTATTCGTTGTCAATCCCGCAAATAACTAATTTTCTGAGATAATTAAGAAATTATTTTCTATTAGTTATCAATCCCGCCAATAACTCATTTTCTGAGATAATTAATTTTCCGAGAGTATTTTCTATTGGTTATTAAATTATCCCGTGCTTCCATTATTTGCGTAATTTCTCCACTCATAACTATAGTTCCTGCTCATCCAATCACTATTCCATTCTATTCCGATTATTCCATCCATGCATGTCGCGCTTATTAAACCATTGTAGTTTCCCCATTAATTGAAATTGTTGTATTTTCATTTGCAGGTACATTTAAACCTTCCAATGTGTTCAATATTTTGTTTCTCCGCGACTTCAATTTTTTGTGGTGTAGATGTAATTCCTCGATAGTTTATCTTTATTTAAATTAGTTGTAGTTTCATGTCAGTTATAAAAACCAGTTGCCATAAGCTTGGCCCTCGAAATCCATTTTTCAGGGCTTCCCTTCTCTTATAGTTTTCTCGGACGATGTGGTTTATAATAAATTGCTTCAAGACTTTGTTGCGCTTCCACATCTTCTAAATATGTTCTTCATTAATATCTCATAAATTTGTATATTAGATTTTGTTTTAAATATTTTATTATTATAATTATTAATATATATAATTTATTTTAAATAGTTATTTGGTATTGCTTAATGTTTTTATTAATATTAATTGAATGGATAGGTTCGATTATTTTGTCGTTGTTATGTTTTACTCAATGTTCCGGTATATTTCTTCTGATCTTTGTTTTCAAAGCAAAATCTAGTCTTTTCATTTTAGTTTTGTTTTCAATCTTCTCTATTAATTTTCTTCCTGTGATTTTTTTTTGAATTTTCTAAAAGTATTTTCTATTGATTATCAATCCATCGGATTGTTATGGTACAGATTATCCCATCCATCCTTTCTTTGCTTAGTTTCTCCTTTCATTACTTAGTTTCTCTGATCATTACTTAGTTCCTACTCATCTAATAAATATTGGTCTGATACTTCTATACCTGCCGCGCTTCTTATATCACCGTAGTTTCTTCATTAATTGTTCTAGATTCATGTGCATGTAAGTTTATACCTTCTAGTGTCTTTAACTTTCATTTCTCTAGTTTCCATGTAATTCTTTTGTAGTTTGGTGTGAGTGATAAAAATTGTTAGTGTAACTTTCATGGCTACCCTAAACTTATAATTAAATCTAATTTCTGGAACCCTTAATTTAATTTATGAAACAATGTGGTTTTATATTAAATTATTGTTAAGCTTTTAGATCTTCTAAATTTGTTGTTCATGTCTTATAAATTTGTATGCTAAATTTTGGTTTATATATATATAT
>APFE031543126.1:20385-43466 GCA_000404065.3 Pinus taeda
CTCTCGCATTTTTATTTTTCCTGTGATTTAGAATTCGTATGCAGGTAATTTCTGTACGGGGTTAAAACCTACAACCTCATCTAATATCTAGGAGTGGGTGTACAAAATCAAAAACAAAATTCTTCTTGCCTGAACATGGTAATCTTTAGGTCAATTTTGGTCCTCACAAAAAGAGGAACTAAATGCCTTCATCATATCCATCAAATGAGTAGTCCAATGTGGAATTTGACTGCAGTTTCATATTTTTAAAACATTGGAATATAGCTCCACCACTCTCACTATAATAAAAAAATAAACTCCACGAGGAGAAAAATATCCAAATAATTGGTATTCCCATAAAAATAGTATGAAATATATCTTGATACTTTCCATTACTATAAAAATGGGCAAATGGGAGAATTTAGTTTGAATTTTGCAAACTGAAATAATTTTTTAAACTCTCCTCATCCGATTTCCATGGGCTAATGGTTTACAACTATTTTTTTAAAATAAATATTCGATGATGCATATTCAAACCCTTATTTGTAAAAAATTTACCCAACCAAATTAAATAACCCCCTACTTTTGCCCCTAAAACTTTATATGCTTGATAGTGTCCGCCAGCCCCCCCTTTATGTGTTTCATTGTTAATGCATTCCCTTTCATGCTCCAAAACACATCTCTAAAGTACCTTGTTAATTTCAAGTTTGTATAATTGTCCATTTATTAATGTAAATGGTTTTTCTTTAATTGATAATCTTTTTATTCTTTTTAGATAATCTCTAAGGTGTTTTTCCTATATTTAAGAATTTTGTAATATTGACAATCTCTGTAAGGATTATTTCAACTCTAAACATATGTACATCTGGGAGGTCATCCTCAATATATGTCGATCCTTCTCTAGATTCTAGTCAGAATAAATGGTTTGAATTGACATTCTTCTTGTCAGGTCAAACAATAACTTGAAATTTGAATTCTTGGAATACTAATAACCATCGAAATATGTGTCCTTGATGAAATGGTTTATTAACAAGATAATTCAATGCTTGATGATCAACATAGAATATGAATGGGATCGGTAGGAGGTAATTTCAAAATTTATGCAACGTGAAAATCATGGCTAAAGATTTTCTCTGAGTCGTCGAATAGTTCCTTTCAGGTTTGTTAATTTTATGACTCGTGTATGCATTTGGATGATATATCAACTCATCATCATGGTGCACAAAGATTGTATCAACTTCCACATTTGATGCATCAACATGTACATAAAATTGCTTCGACTAGTTGGGAAACTCAATTATGGGTGCCTCATCTAATTTATGTTTAGTAGCTAGGATGACTCATTACACTCCTTTAACCAAATAAATGGAACATCCTTCTTTATATTTTCATCTATGGGAAATTTTATATCGAAGTAGTGCCTTGTGAACCTTCTGTAGTATCTAGTATGCCCTAGAGATATTTTAATTTGCTTCTAATTCACTGGGGGTTTCACATCTAAAACTACTTTGATTGTCATTTGAACTTTTATTTTTTCCTTTGATACTATGTGTCCTAATAGTATTCCTATAGGTGTTGCAAAGATATATGTTATGTTCAATGATAAACAAATCTATTTGCATCTCTCCAACATCAGTCTAATCCATTATGTATGATATTTAAGAAATATATAGATTATCCAATCACCAAAGTAGACTACCATTATTTTGTAAATATATTCCTGAAAACTTTGACAACAATCCTTGAGAATATTGTTGGTGCATTTTTTAATCCAAAAGGCATTACTCGATACGCAAAAGATCCAAATCCAGTGAAAAATGTTGTTTTCTCCCAATATTCTTCTATGATTGGTACTTGATTTCACCCTAAGAAACCATATGTCAAGACCTGCGGCTTCATTTCTAATTTTGTGGCAAATGGAATGGGAGTGGGCCAGTGAATGTCAATTTGTTTTCATCCCATGTTAATCTACACATATGTACAATTTGGTCAGGTCATTCTTTTTGGGTTGCATGACCATATGACTTGCCCATTCTAATGTTTCAACTAGGTAGATAATGTCAGCGACAAGCATCCCCTCTATCAGTGAAAATTTTAAGGATGAAATGTACGTTAAAGTTTAGAAACTTTGGGGAATATTTTTAGTCCCTAATATGTAAACTATAAAATATTTGGTGATATCTTTGTAAAAATATTCAAATTTATAATGACTTTATATATATACTCTATCTAAGTTTGGTGATTTTTAAGGTAAAATGATTTTATAATATAAAATTTGGGTGAATAATTTTTAGAAAAATGAAAATTTGCAAATCATTTTCTTGGAAAAAGAATCGAAATTTATCCCATATGCAAATATTATCCCCTAAAAGTTTCCTTGATTACATGGACTGGTGAAGTTAGGTATACCCTCTACCTTGCAGGAGGTGGTGACTTGTGCTAGAGATTTGTAGGGGGCAATCCCCAAGACTAGAGCACCCAGTCCATCATAGACTCCCTTCCACAAAAGGGGAGTGACACTAGACCCACACCTCAATGAGGATCACAAGGGCATGTGAAGTGATGAGGAGACCATGAGAGACCTCTAGAGGAGGAAGCTATGTTTTACTTATTGAGAGTCATGGGTACATGCCATCAATGAATAGAAGGCAAGACCCACTACATCAATGTATTCTTAGATAGCGACCAAGAAGATGACTTGGATTTGGTTTGGTAGGGGAGCTAGTGAGGGTTTGGAAGAGAGGGGACTACCACCACCACCACCTTTGGGAGAATATTTTGCACCATGTGGGGGAGTCTTCACTTCTTTGCATGGAATTCCCATTTTTTACTTTGAGGATCTGAGGCACAATGTAGAGACAATGTGTCTCATTTTTGGTAGATAGTGGGGCAACCTACAATTTGATTGATTCCCAAATGGTTAAGAGGCAGGGAATCACCAAAGACGAGTTTTACGGGTTCTGAGTTCTGGTGCTAGGGGACAAGACTATGCAATGCACTCGATATGTTCCTGCTTTAATAGTGACAATGGGGAACTAGTTGGTGACATATCATTTCTTGGTTGTGGATGTGTTGAACACCAATGTGGTGATGAGTGTGTAGTGGATTTACTCCCTTGGTTGGGTCGACACGAATTGGAGGAAACTGGAGATGGAGTTCATAGAGTCAGATGGAAAGCTATTATTTCTTTGGGGCAGCATTCATACCCTCCATAGATAGTTTTAGCACATAGGATGAAGGATGAATTGAGGCATGGGGACATAGCATGGGAATTGGAGCGAAGGATTTCAAAAGTTGGGGGACAACCAAGCCACCTCACCTAGACATACAAACCATCTTCGACAAATACCCAGTATTTTTTGGGACATACTAATAGGGAAGCCACCTAGTAGGGGATTTGAGCACACCATCGAGCTAGATCTTGGGGTGCAGGAACTTATCACCACTCCTTATAGGCATGCCAAAGCCTACAAGTATGAGATTGAGCTTTCCATCAAGGATTTACTCACATTGGGGCACATTAGATTGAGTTCTAGTCCCTTCACTTCATCAGTTGTTTTGGTGAAGAAGAAGGATGGGACTTTGTGTGTGTGCATTGATTACAAGGCACTCAACAAGAATACCCTAAATAAATGATACCCACTTCTGTGCATTTATGATCTAATGGATGAGCTTAGAGGATCTGAGTAAATCTTAAGATAAATTTTCACTTAAGGTACCACCAGATCAGGGTGAGGGATCAGGACCTACCCAAGATGGCTTTCAGGTGTCACTATGGGAATTTTGAGTTCTTGATTATTCGCTTTGGGTCAACTAGTGCACCTACCACATTTCAATCATGCATGAATCATGTGTTCCATGGGAAATTGTGGAAGTTTGTGTTGGTATTCCTCAATCATATCTTGATTTACAACCAGAAGTGGGAGGAGAATTTTCAACACTTGCATATAATGTTGCGTATCTTAGAGGAGCAACAATTTTACACCAAGTTGTCTAAATGTGAGCTATGGCTGATAAATATTCTCCACAAGGGACATATCATTGGTACATATGGAGTAAGGGTGCATGAGGAGAAGATCAGTGCCATCCAGGATTGGCCTGAGCCTTAGAATGTGACCGATTTTAGGGGATTCATAGGCATACACACCTACTACATGAAGTTCATAAAAGTCTTCTCATAGCTAGTTGATCCCCTCATAGATCTAATAAAGAAGGGGTAGTTTACAAGGATAGATAAGGCACAATTGGAATTTGATCACCTCAAGGTGGTGATGATTAGTTGCCTAGTTTCGGCACTCCCAGAATTCACATAGCCATTCACATTGGAGTCTGATGCATCAAGAGAGGGGGTTGTGTAGTATTGTCATAAGATGGACACCCCATTGCTTTTGAGAGCCAGAAACACCTTCCACATGAGAGGTCATATTCTATTTATGACAAGGAGATGTTGTCCATCATGGATGCATTGGCCAAATTCTGGAAGTATTTAATACTCAATAAATTTCAGAGGAATACTAACCAAAATAGACTTCACCATTTTATGAGGTAGTAGGGCCTCACCGACAGGTAGAAAATGTTGGTCAACAAAGTGAAAATCTATGACTTTGATAATGAGTATGTCAAGGGAAAGTAGAATATAGTAGCAGATGCATTATCTAGGAGGTTCGCAACTCTTTCACTCATGATTAGTTTCCATGATTGGAAGGCACAATTATTGGTGGAGTACTCCAAGGACTAGAGGGCATGTGAAATTTTGGAGGGTATTCACACTGATGAGCATTATAGGGTGATGGATGAGGTCATTTACTACAAGGAAAGCATATTATTAGTGTTGGGTTAACAATTGAAGGAGAGGATTCTTCATGCATCTCATGACTCGCCACTATCTGGACACCAGGGATTCTAAAAGACATACTTGAAAGTTAGTGAAAATTTCACATGGAAATACCTTAAGGAGGAGGTATTGAGGTATGTGCATGAGTGTGAGGCTTCCGAGAGGAAAATGGGGGAGTTGACCCATCCAACTAGGTTATTGCAACCACTTCCCATTCTTGAGGGGAAATGGGAAAGTATCTCCATGGACTTTATCAAAGGGATCCCTATGGTGTAGGGCAGGGATTATATTTATGTGGTGGTGGATTAGTTGACAAATATGCCCACTTCTTTGCTATCCTGACATGATACTCAACGTCATAGGTGGCCGAGTTGCTCTTCAAGGAGGTATTTCGCTTACATGGAATTTCTAAGACCATGGTCAGTGAAAGAGACAGTCGGTTCATGGGGGAATTTTGGCAAGAGAGTTTTAGGTTAGTGGGTATTGACATCACCCCAACACTAGTTATCATCCATAGACCGATGGTCAAACAAAGACGGTTAGAAAAATGTTGGATGGTTATGTTTAGGACTATGTGACCAAGCAACAAAGAGCATGGATTTAGTGGTTACATCTGTGTGAGTAATCTACAACACCACCCAACACATGTCCAATAGTATGTCATCTCTCCATGCCTTCTATGGTTATGATGCTTTGTATTTTTCTGACATCATTTTTGGACATAGTCGGGCCTCAAAGGCCAAATATTGGATCCAAGAGAGCTAGGATATCCTCAAGGCTCTCAAGGATAACTTATTGACAACCCGTAATCAACAAACGATGTATCCATATAGGAATAGAATTGAGAGGTAGTTTGAGGAGGGTGACTTGGTTTTTCTACAGCTACAACCATATTGCCAATCTAAATTGAAGTAGAAGTGGTCCAAGAAGCTACAAACATGTTTATTTGGGTTTTACAGGGTGATGAAGAGAGTTGGGGAGGTGGCCTATAAGCTAGAGCTCCCTCCAGGGAGAAAAATTCACAATGTCTTTCATGTTTCATGCCTGAAGATGGTGTTGGGGGAGTAGGTGGCATCAAATACAGAGTTTCCTCCACTTGATGATGAGGGACATCTACTTCTGGAACCAGAAGCAATTTTGGAAACCAAGGAGAGGAAGCTGATGAGAAAACCTATTAGGGAGTATTTAATATGCTAGAAGAGTTTTCCAAATGAGAATGCCACATGGGAAGGTGAACACATATTTAAGGGGACCACATGCACAAGGAAAAAAACACTTCCCAAGGGATAAGTTCAAATAGAAAAGGAAGGGAGGTCAAAGCCCTAGATCGAGGGGCCCACATGGGAAAGGAAGTTTGCTAATTATAAATAGGAGAAGCTCAGCCTCATTTGGGGCCTTTTGTCAATAAAACTTACTCTTGTTGCTCGAGCTACTTAGTCAGGTCACTTGTTGTTTATCATAGAGTTTTCCAAGTGGATAACTCACCCTTTCTTTGGGGGACTTCTAGTGCCACCCTAGGGAGGTCAAGTCGTAATAATTTGGAGAAGAGATGGAGGGGATTTAGTGCTTATCAATCAGCCATTTTATCAACTAGAGTGTGTTCCAAGAGGGCGTAGGAAGGGAATACATGATGTCATTTCTGTGGTCTTCCACGTAGCAATTGTTGGGAGAATTTTGGTATAGAAACTTCAGTGGGATATCAACCTTTAGGAGAAGTTTTGAAGCAGGAGGTTGCTTCTTAAAGAAAGCATGAATTGTAGCATCCAGGGTTGGCACAAAAGCCTCTCACTTGGCACATGTGGGTGCTTGTGGGACACGCTGTGGAGGATGAATTTACCAGGGGAAATAAGGACAACCTTAGCGGAGTGTAACTCAGCCTTTTTGGAGTGATTTGGAGGGATTTCTCTGGGAGTTGCAGACAAGCCATATTTCCCAGTAACTTGAGGAGGATGTGGTATTTGGGGGCTGAATTTCAACATTCAAAAGTAGACCAAACCCCTTTTGGGTTTTCTTGGGTTATTTGAGGGGATCTTGGGGTTAATTTTGCATAATTGTATGAGCACTGGAGGTGGGGTTTTCAACAATTTCTTTCAAGAAGACACTACAATTTTATGCGGCAACACAAGGCATCAATGGAGATATTGATTCTATTACCTGGGCTTGTTATTTTATCATGTTGGTTTTGTCAAACTTTCCATTAAGGAAAACCCAAGCACAATCCTGTTACCGGGAATAGTGTCCACTTGGATGCTGCTATCCCACTAAGATTGGTAGCTATCTTGAAAATAAACAAGTAAAGTCTACTTTCGTTTTCCTTTATAAAAATAGATAAGAGTGGAACCAAGGAGACCAACCTTAGCCTTGTGTTTGATTTCCTTATTTGATTCCTCTCTTTCCTGACAGAGCTTCAAAGCTTCTCCTTCGTCTGCCCAACTTCAAAGAGAACCTGTAGAATCACAGCAACATAATACTATCGAAGAACAAAGATCTATATTCATAAATAACACAGGACCAGATGTGTGTTAACCATACAAATGCATATATAAGTAAACATACAAGAATATGGAGGAAAACTTGAATAGCTTTACTAAGATGAAAAGTAGCAAGAGGATTACAACCATATGTTCTGACCCAGCATCATCCTCCAGCTAGAAAGCCCTTCTTCACCTCAAGTAAATCTTAGATCACCCAACAATATGAATATACACCAGAAAACCAACAACACTTCTCTACAAGATACAAGATTCCAGCCTGTGGATCTCTGTGATGAGGGATCCATATATAGATGATTGTAGGGAGATGAGTCATCTTCTAGGGTATTGATTAGTGTCCTCTCTCTGATAGTTCCTGCTTCCACTTGGAGAATGATGATCTCTTACTCATCCCTGGTCGAAAAAAAAGAGGCAAGTGTCAGAGGGGAAGCTTCTGGAAGATTCCATGATCTTCCACCTCGCATTTTGTCCCTGCCATTTGTCCATTCCTGACCATCGCACCCTACAGAGGAGCCATTCAGTATGCATCGCACCCTATACACTGGGAAGGTGATATGCATTGCACCCTCTGCACTGGGTTTTCAGTATGGTCCAGTTTTGACCATTAATGAGCCGTTTTTAGTGGAGAACTTCTGGGAGATGATGTAATCAGTTGACCTTGTTCCTTTAGGCAGTGAGGCAACACTTTTAGGGACCTAGGAGCCCTCAGTTTATGGACATTTATGATTGGGGTTGAAGTGCCCAAAAATGTCTATAACGGTTGCCCCCTAAAGCATGAGGTCGTTAATATTTTTGATGTCGGGTGAAATGCTTTACTATGAGGATCCGAAGTTTTTTCGAGCTAGGAGGTGACCGGTAATAAGATACAATACAATACATTATTTTGACAACATTTTTTCATGATCTAGCTGAGGCGGGCATTCCCATGCTCATCTTTATAAATTCATTTTCATGTACATAGGACAAACAATCGTCTGTGTGGCAGACTGATGATTCTGGTAGAGCCATCATACTTTAGCTTGGATGATTATTTGTGCAGCAATGATGTACATTTGATGTCTTTATTTTCCTGAATATATTGCAGCCTGGATGGATGAAAATAGATCCAGGGTCTTCAAAAATCGTTCAATCTTGGCCCGAAGTACAAGTCGATCCATGTGAAAAGATGTTTTGGCATCGAACATGGAAAGACATCACCTGATTACCAACCAATGATGTAAGCTATTAACAGGCGTGAGAGGAATCACCAATAATGATAATGACCCTCAAGGTACTGCAGTACAATTTGCGTGGTGTGAATACATGAGTTAATGTCGAACACCACGAAAAATCTTTCAGTCGAAGGCCATTAATGTAAACTTGTCGCTGGAAGTGAGAAACTTGCCATTGAGGCATGCAAGCTTCAAAGTACTGAAAGGGTTGTTACTCAGTCGACTTCTTGGATAATGAGCTGATGTCAACAAGAAGTGACCCATCATAGGAGGGCATTAATGAATCCCACATCTACGACACAGAATGGAGAAAATGATTTTGTGGAGATAAAAACGATCTGATGATACAAGGTTCCGAGTGGCGGTCATGAAAGAACGAAGCGTGAAGGTATTGCAGTGGATGAGACACAAGCCGGGTTGGTGAATTCTCTAAGCAACTTCTCTTGAACATATCGGTGACACTGAAATGTATTGGTAGCATTAACCCCAAAAATGGATGGTACGGTGGACCAACGGTGATATGACTGGTGAACGGAATAACCCAAACCGACTCAATCATGGTGATGGACTGAAAGTGTCATGTTTAAGAGCGACCTGCTACCAATAAAGTTTCTTCAAGTTTTCTTCCCAATTTTTCCCCAGCCATTTCAAACTAGTACCTCTTTATTTTTTTCAATCTTGAGGAGGATAACATATGCTTTTTCTATAATTTGCCCTTCGGGCAAACCCGTTGCTATGTTTTAATGAGCCTAGCGACAGTGAAACTTGCTCTTGTTTGCTTGGACAAGTTTGTCGCTATTGTTTTAACGAGTTTAACAACAATGATAAATCGTTTCTTTTCAATTTTAGAGAGTCTGAAAAGAGATGGAAAGGAAACTCCAGTATTCCTTGTAATGTAATCCCTTAAGTCTGAAAAAGTGTAAAATAATACAAAAGGGATGACTTTTCGATAGTTTTAACGAGCCGAACAAGAAAAACGCTCGATCTTTTTGTGTAATAGTCCCTCAGGTCCAAAAAGATTAAAATCTAGAGGAGGGATAACACTTTCGATCGCTTTAACGAACTGGAGAGGCCAATTTCTCAGCAATCTTTTCATATTTTATGAGTCAAATGAAAAGAGCTTAAAGGAGACTCTTTTTTGAGGAACGAGTGATGTTTTTGGATAGCAGCTGGTTCCAGGGAAGGTTCAGAACTTTTCAATCATGGCAGTGTAAAGAAGGTGGCTAATAGGATCACTCATCGCAGCTGTTCCTCAAAAGGGGCAAACAATCAAGTGGAGGCATATGATTGGCTAAAAAAGAGTGGAGGTGATGGTAAGAACACGACCAAGGTTCAAAAGATGATAATTATGTGATCATAATTGTTATTTATGGAAGGTGGGTTCATTTTTTAATGAGCTTAAACTCTAGTGGAACATATGCTCATTGCTAGGTTTATTTTTTAATGAGCTTGAACTTCATGTAAAACTACTCGTTCCAGTCATATAATAAGGATATCTCATCGATAGGTTCATTTTTTAGGGAGCTTGCCCCATTCAAAACTTTGCTCAGGAGCCTTTCATTATGCAAGCTAGGAACGACCAACCTATGAGTCTAAAGGGTTAAGAGCCTACAAAATAAGAAAATAAATGGTTTCTTTTCACTTGCATGAAAAAAGGTTTGCATGCCCCCAGGTATAAAGTAGGGTTTCCAAGTCACCATATGGAAGGTCTTGCATTAGCAACATTGCTCCATCCGCGTCGAAGACAAAACACTTCCTTGGAAATGTCCATCGAAATGGACAAAGGTGACTGTTGTTAGTTCCAATCACATAACTTTTAATGGTGGAATCCTTTTCCAGTCTAATCCCATTTTCCTAAATGGTCGTGTGTGTCAACCTAGTCATATATCCTCTACAAAAACCTACCCTATACCTAAGGTTTTCCTGCCGAAGCAGACCAGGGCGCATGCCCCCTCGGTTTCAGTCATAATCACCGAATCACTCGTGCTCATCAGGTGGACGAACTGGAGATTGATGAGACATTCTTTGTGCAAAAAGATCAGTTAGGGATGGCATTTGACTATTAGCTATGTGTGAACTAGGGAATGAAAGCTGGTCTACAAGCTGGACCACTCTGCCCTCATGTGGAAAACACATCACTCGAAAGAGTGAGGAAACAATAGCTCCCATGCTATAAATGTAGTCACGCCAAGGAGTAGATTGTAATCTAAAGGTCCTTGGACTACCATCATGTTTAGATGAACGATTTTCCTTCTCAAAGTTATAGGCAAATTTGGAAGGATCCCTAACGGTCAACTAGTTCCTTTGTTGAAGTTTGTCAGATTTCAAATCTCAGGCAGAAGCAATGGTGAACCAAGTGCTTTCCAAGCAATTGAGGAAAGGATACTCACAGAAGCCCCTTCATCTATGATAGTACCAACCATGATCATTCTGTAAGCTTGTACTATGATTCAGAATGGTACATTAGATGGTAGGCAAGGTCTGCCTAGTAGATTCCAGTCGAAGGAAATGACTAGGTTGCTTGGAGGTGGGACCAAATAAACGGCTAGATAAATCTCTGGCGAAATTCCTTTCTACGATAAAGGAAAGGGTATATTGCCCCCATGTTCATCAGAGTTTGTGTTTACAAAAAGAATTTGTACGGTGTCATTCTCATTCTCTTTGGTGACGGTATCATCTGAAGGTGGATCCTTTGAAGACAAGATTGGGTCAACTGTCGTCTCGACCTGTTGACTTTGGTCCAGGGTGGACTCAAAGGGTTTATCTTCAATGATAGGTTCTTCGACTGACAACAAAGGTGTGTCAGTAAGATTTTCAACTAGCGATGGACTCAGCAAGAGTTCCTTGTATCCAGGAGGAAGTCGCGGCAGTGATGCAGGACAGTTATCCAAGACTCTTTTAGCTTCGTCTAGGAAGGGACAATGGTGGAGGGCATGATCGCCTTCACACAATCTGCAAGGAAATTTAGATCTTCCTTTCTGTCCATTGACTTCATTTCCACTAATTGATGGTGTACTCTTAACATGATCATCAGAGGTTGAGGACATCGAATTGTGCAAGTGGGGAGACCAGTTCCTTAAGATCTGTGGGATACAAGGACAATCTCAATGATAGTGGTCTCCTTTGAAAATGACACATGGAGATTTAGGTTTGGAAGGTGCAGTGTGTGGATTTTTGCCAGACAATGCATGGTTAACCCCTTTCGTCGTTGGATTCTTCTTCTTCTTCTTCTTAGTTACTTGGTTTTTAGTTTTACCAGCTTTACCAAGCGAAGAGGAAGAAGGAGAGGGAGAAATAACTGAAGTAGAAGGTTGGGGGGTAACTTTAGTATCATCTGGTTGTTGATTTGATTGCTCAGGAATCATGGTGTTTTGAACGACAGAGGTCGAGAAGAGCCATACTAGCAGGCCAATTGTTAGTCCTGGAAGGGACAATGTGGCCATATGAGGTGCACCAACATCTCCCCAAGAGGAGAAAGGGCTCGGATTCCCTCCAAGGGGAAATCCTTGATTGGTGGACTCCATTTTCTCAACCTAAGACCAACGAGGGAATAGTGATGTTATTCCGATTAAAATAAATTTTATGATGCTTTGACACAACTCGCGTTTTCAATTTTTAAGAGTTGATAAAAAGCTAAAGATGACTCTAGTTGCCTTCAATTTTTAATGAGCCTGAAGTGACAAGTGCTCAGATGGAAATTTTCTTTTAAGGAGTTTGAAAAGGAACGAAAGTGACTATTTTGGAAATCTATACAGAGGGATTACCAAACCAATCGCAAAACTGCAGAATACTTTTTATGGTACATCAGTCAATTTTCCCGAATGTTGTGTTTAGTGCATTGCGATCGATAGGGCGGCAGACACAGCTTCCTAAGGATAAAGGATATAGCCTATTGTGGTCTCCCAATATATACTCAATGGTATGTGGGAGCACAAGTCCATACTGGCACTTGTCCTCTCAAAGAGGAGGAATTACCCAAGCTACGATGAAAGCAATAGTTACCAGGCTTTATGACGCCGAAACACATCTCTAGCCTAGACTTCTAAATGTTGTGCATTATGTTCCAAAGCATTTTTATGTTCATTGAATTTATTTTACAGTTGATATTTCTTAAGAAGTTTTCCTTTAAGGTTCACCACATGATGTAGATATACAATTCCTAAATCTGCAATCTAAGATGATAAACAGTTGTTTACTCTTCTTTTTGCAATGAAAATCCTAGCTACTAAGGAAAGAGAAATAGAAATATTTCAACATAGAGCAGAGAGCACACACTGCATGCATTGTCCTAAATCAATATCAACAAGCAATCTAAATGCAAATGCACATGCATGTATTTGTTTTCCGCTTTCTTAATGTGTGAATGGAAAAAAGAATGCTAAGTACAAATCTAAACTATCTTTTCTTTCAAAGCGACAGTACTTTCAATTTTCTCTTCAAAAGACGAAAGGAAGATGAAGAAGACACTTTGCGATTTCAAATTCAAAAAATGAAAGGAAGACTAAGATGATATTTTGCGATTTCGAATTCAAAAAATGAAAGGAAGACTACTTTGCGATTTCGAATTCCAAAAACGAAATGAAGGCTAAGACGATACTTTGCAATTTCGAATTTAAAAAATGAAAGGAAGGCTAAGAGCGACACTTTCAACTTGAATTTGAAAACTTCTTTCGACACTTGAAATACTATTAATTCAAATCAAATACAAGAGTAATAGTGTAATTGACTATCAAAAAGAGGAGGATTCTTTTCTTTGACTGAAAACAACACTTGCGACACTTCCAAATCAAAAGACGACAATTCGATTAAGCTACTGTTTGTAGAGGAGAACTATAAATGGCAAGCAATACATAAAAACATTCACAATTATTTGTACAATGGAGGATGAATAATTGAAAGGAAGGGAGTTTCAACAGTGGTATACTGATCACAGACAACAAAAATCTTGAATAAAGCTGAAGAAAATGAAGAAAAAACCAAAATTTGGAGGCAGAAACAGTCTTATCTGATCATCGCACCTGTAACACAGGGAAACAGGGATGCATCTCACCTACTACACACAGGAGGTGCGATGCATCCAGATTGTCAAAAGGAGACAGTGCGATGGTCCAGGGATGAGACTGGGCTTGGCTTTTTTCTCATAGTTTGTAGCTTAGTTCAGGGATTTAAGTTGAGCTAATGATAGTCAGTAAATACAAAGTGTAGGGGCTGATCTAATGAGGTTACTTGAGCTACTACCAGGTCACTTAGGATGTTTGCAAGTCGGTTGTTCAGTTTATAAACAAAACCTGGAGATGGACTAAAGCAGCATTGATCTACTTTTACTTGCATAACAAATGCAGTTCGAAGGCTAGCTGGCTTAACTTCAGGCTCTGTCTGTAGTTTATAAAGCAAAAAAATATAAACAAGAAAACAAGCTATTTGCTCCCCAATGGAGTCGCCATTTTGTTATCGAGAAAAATAGTGTCCATTCAGAGCTCCTAGTTCCACTAAGACAAGTAGCTATCTTAGAAACAAACAAACTAAAGTCACTTGTGTTTTCCTTTATGAGAAATAGACGAGAGAGAAGTAGAGGGTACCAACCTCAGTCTTTCGCTTGGCTCCTGGCTTGTTTCCTCTCCCCTTTGACGGATCTTTGCCACTCTTTCCTCACTTGTCTGGCTTCAAAGAACACCTATAGAGTCAAAGTAGCATAATACCATCAAAGCATAGAGATATATAACCATAAACAATATAGGATCAAATGTATATTAACCATACAAATGCATATATCAATACAAGATTTAGAGATATACAAGAATATGGAGGAAAACTCAAATAGCTTTATTGATAGCAGTAGTAGAAGAGAGGATTACAACCCATTGGTCTGACCCAGCACCATCCTCCCATCGTGAAAGCCCTCTTCACCTCATGAAAATATTAGATCACCCAACAATACAATGTTGCACAGAGAAATCAACAATACTTCCTTACAAAATACAAAATTCCAGCCTCCAGATCTCTAGGATGAGGGATCCATATATAGATGTTTACAGGTGGGTGAGTCAACTTCTAGGATTTTGATTAGTGTCCTCTCTCTGATAGTTCTTAGTTCCACTTTGAGATTCATGATTGCTTACTCATCCCTGGGTGAATTCAGAGAGGCAAGTGTCAAATGGGCAGTTTCTAGAAGATTCTTTAGGTTTCCACCTAGCCAACTACCTCTACCATTTGTCTGCTCTAACTCATCGCACCCCACAGAAGGGATTTTTAGTATGCATCTCACTTTTTTCATGTGGCAGGTGAGATGCATCACACCCTTAGCACTGAGCAATCTGTATGGTCTAGTTTTGACTAGTTCGAAGTAGTTTTTTAGGGAGAACTTCTGGGAGATGATGTAATCAGTTGACCTTGCTCCTTTAGGGTATGAAACAACACTTTTAGAGACTTAGAAGCCCTTGGTTTATGGACATATGTGATTTGGGTTGTAGTGCCCAAATATGTCTATAACATCCCTTATCATAAGTTATACTTTAAAATCCTCATTGTAAATGTGAGTGACATGATTTAAAAGCCATAGTGTTAAAAGTAGACATAGTAATACCTTCCCACAATGACCATTTTACTATATCCATGTATAAATAAATCTCTTCTTGTCTGGGCATAGTGAATTACCTGCACTAAGGGTCCCACGTCCATAAAAATCATTCCAAAAAGATAGAACTCCAAGGTATAACAACAACAGGATTTTAAAGCCATTCTCAAAGAGATTAATAGTGAGTTTAGGGAAAGGAAAAAACAACCAAGTAAATTATAGTGTAGAATTAACTTTAATACCACAGGCATGGCCCTACTTCCAGTAGGCGTCTATAGCCTCGACAGGGATACCTTTTAACCTTATGAGATGATTTTGTCCCACCTATTAGATATAGATTCAAAGTTGTTTAAGAACATTTTACTTTTTCTCTTTTTAGAAGCTAATTGAAGACCGTTGTCCTGGCTTGGTAACCAGCTATTGACATTGTCATTCACAAGAAGTAACAATAATGAACAAGCCAACTCGAAATGAGACCTCTCGTCTTCCAGTTTTTCAACTGAAAGACATTACCCTGGCTTGCTGAACAGTGTGGTAATTTCATTCTCCATAGGACCCATATCAGAGTAGGTCAGCTTGCAATGAGACCTCCTATCCCTCAATTAATTCATTTATGTTTTTAGAAAAAAAAAAACTATGATTATGATTAACCTTAGATGGGTTACTTAATAGGTGGGGAAGCAAATCTACTATTTAAGAGTGCAGGATGGTGTGAAAAGTTTTTAATTACTATTCTTTACTAGTTGGTAATGCTACCCTAAGAACTTATTTAAAAAGCATCTCAGATAATGACCAAAAATATTCCTTGATTTGATCATGTCAGGGTTCTTTATGAAAGCTTATTAGAGTTTTGTAGGCATGGTCCATCATAGGATATTTTTCACCGGTCCCTTCAAAGAGGAATTTGAAAATATTTTCTAGATGACAATTTGTTAGAACAAGAAAAAGTATTACGTGTAACTTAAAACAATATCCTTGACTGACATGTTAATCCATAATAAAAGTCACTTTAAAATATGAGGTATTAAGTGTAAATTTCTTCTGACGAGTCTTACCATGAGAGTGCATGATAATAGAAATTTCAAAAGTTGTGCTTTTAGGGAATCACAAGCTCATGAGTGTTGTTATGCATTTTTATTCATTATTCTCCTATTATTCTACTTTATTTTTAAAGGAAGAAATATCACCTTTAAGTGAAGGCATACTTCCAATGAAGCCATGTGCGTAACAAAATGCTAATTATACTCACACATAGTTTTAAATAATAGACTTCAAGACATACTAAAGCATGAGAAATCAATTGCTTCAATTGACATGGTACAAGAGTTTTTGAATGATGAGGAAATAAGGTGGCTTGATGACTGCCCAAAATTAGGATTCAATGGAATCCACATATGGATGATTCTCCAACTGATGCAAGTCTTCCAAAGTTTGATAGTCACTCTCCTAGAGGCACAAAGAATCTGGTGAAAAACAAAAGACAAATTCGTCAAGTTCAGGCTCAAATATTCGATTTTCAAATTGATGAGAATGGTTGAGAGATATTCTATTGTTTTTAGCTTCAACAACATTTTGAGAACAAGTTCATATGGTGAAGTAAAATTATGAGTGCAGACACAAACAATTCCTCTAGCCCGATAATGGGTCTAGCCACAACTGATACATTATATGGAAGATTTCCTTAGGTTAGAACCAATTAAGAGGGCCTACCTCTTAGTACGATTATCCAGTTTGATGATGTCCTCTCTTGCTCGTTCCAGCTATCTCTCGTTTCCTTCTTCAAACACCTAAAACAAATAAACAACAACAAACAACAGCTGTGATAATAGACAAATTGTAATTCAACCTACTTAACAAGTCAAGAAACATTAAGCCATGAACATGTAACATGACACATCATGTAGGAAATCAATCGATAGTTTCATATATATTGAATCAAGAAGGTATTACAACCATTGTTTTGATGTTGTTGTTCTCCTCCGACAAAACCAGGTTCTGACACACTTCTGCTAGCATTCCATGATAGCCTCAACAATAATAGTTTTAAGGTTCTTCCCTTTAGGCTTCACACTAAACAAAATCCACACTTCTCCCTCACACAACTAGAGAGCTACAACTATGAATAGCTTGATGTTTACTCCAAAATTGATTAGCACTAGCACACCAACATTAACACTAGCTTGTGCTTGGGAAAAAGGGAGGTTTATATAGCATGAATGGATGGGAGATGGATCCTCTTATCATGGGAGAAGGTCTTATCTCTTGAAGTATTTCCATCATTATAGTGGAAAGGAGCCCAAACAGACATCCTCGACCCCATCCAGCCAAACCATTTACCAGACTTCTGTTACGAAGCTTCTAGAGATAGAAGCTTCGACTCTTTATTTAAAAAACTTTCCATAAGAGTACCAATGCTACTGGAACAAAGCTCAATCGCTCCGGTTGGTGCTAGAGACAGTGTTAATCCCTGCATATCAAAGCGAGGAGGACAAGGGCCATTAGCATTAGTCTTGTAAACTGGGAAAAACAGAAGATTTCAGGAAAATGGTGCAAAAGGGAATTGTTCTGCTCATGAAGAGGGACATAATGGGAGTTTCTTCATGAAGGGAAAGTATGTATGGTTCACTCTAGAGGTCCTTCAGGATCAAGGAACGGGGACTACAGGGACAATGACAAAATGTTGTGTAACAAATGCCCCCTAAAATGTGAAGGCCGAACTAGAGTGAGGGATGAAATGCTTTATGAGTCAGTGCGGGGAACCATGGTCTGCCATTGGAAAACTTGCAAGCAAGTACAAATACATATACATAACTAAGAACTCTATCAAATGATACATTAATTGTGGCATGGATGCAACCATCCAGAGAATGATCATGTGAATGGATCCAGGCATGGGCTCAGCCATCCAAAGAATGATCATGTGAATGGATCCAGGCATGGGCGTAGCCATCCATCAAAGAGGATCATAATGAAACCAAGGTATGGTCACAACCATCAAATAATGAGAAGGATCACATATGATAACTTATGGTATGGTCATAGCCATCCATCTAAAAGAGACATGTATATCAACATAACCACGTCACATCACTTCGTAACCTAGACTTTTGTGATCTAAGCCTAGGGTCTTGTACTCCAACACAACCCGATCAAAAGTACAAATCCTAACATGCGAATAGATGTGTTGACGTCAAACATGCTAGAAAGTCAATTGATCACCAACCAATGATGTAAACTATTAACAAGCAGGAGAGAAACCACCAATAATGATAATGGTCCTCAAGGTACTATCAGCACAATCCATAGAATGTGAATAGAGTAACTAAAGTCGAACACTCATGAAATCACTCGATTGAAAGCTAATGATGTGAACTTTTCGTCAAGTGCGAAGAACTTGCCATTAGGGAATGCAAGATCTAAGGTACTAGAAAGCAGTCTCTCGATCAACTTCTCAGATAATGAGTTGAAGTTGACAGGAACTGACCATGTCGAAGGAGGTCCATAAGGTATCCCACATCATCGACACGAGACAAAGGGATGAAAAATTATTTTGGATGATACAGGGAATTAGGGGTAAGTGTAACTGCATAAGGACAACTATTGAACATATCAGCGACACAACTGGAAGTTTGGAAGCTTTTGGATCCATGGATCGGTGGTCATGATGACGTGGCAGAGATCAAATGGAAGGCAAAATTGAATGGCCCAACCCAGGAAGGTCAGCAATACAAAGGAGGATGTCCCAACCTGACATGAATCAGAGAGTGTCATGCTCAAGAGTGAGCTGTTGACACAACTAATTAGATTTTCCAAATTCCCGCCCCCCCCACCATTTATGGTAGGTACCCCAATTATTTTTAATCGCAATATTGAAGGGGATAGCATATGCTGGCACTGTAAGTTCATCCTTCAGACGAATCTGACCTAGTAAGTTTAACGAGCCTTAGGAAGGAGAAGCTCATGTTCATCATGATGATGAATCCGATGTCATTTAATATTTTAACGAGTCCGACAAAGATGTAACTCAGTATCTTTTTCATGTTTAGAGAGTTTGAAAAAGTCACGAAAAAGAAAACTCCACATGGTCCCTTTTCATACATTTGTGTCTCTCGAGCCCAAAAAGGTAGAAAACGATACTTAAGAGAACCACTTGACCATTTCAGTCAAGGAGTACCTTTTTTGTAAATAGTGCATCCCAACCTAAAAAAGGGATAAACTTATATTGGGTGCACGATGTTTCGCATCTGTTAACGAGTTTGAAACAATAAGGGCTCGACTATCTTTTCACTTTTAAAGGGTCGGAAAAGAGGTTGAAAGCATACCTCCCATTTTATTCTCTTTTATGAGTCAAAAGGGAAAAATGTTAGAAATTATATATTACAAAGCAATGGAACACATAAAATATTGCAGAAATATAAACACATAAAACGCATAAAACAAGAGAGACACAGATATACGTGGTTCACCTAGTTTGGGCTATGTCCATGGAGAAATAGCCAGTCCTTCCTTTTATATTATCCAACAAACTGAAGAGATACAACCTACAACAGTTTCGTTGTAATTCTCTCTTCATTCTCAATATCCTCTCTCTTCCTCACTCAAAATACATATATACATAAACACAATAAAATTCCCTCATATATAGCAAGGGGTTTCCTTCTAAGGAAAAATAACATAAATTAAACTTAACTTCTACCATCAAATCTCTGCCTAATGAACAACCCAGGTTGACGACAAAAATTACAACATTTTACAAGGCAATTTTAAATCTATTTTTAGCTTCGGGGGCGCTTCCCCTGATCCCCCACCAGGGCGGGGGGGCTCCCAAAGGTCGCAGCCACCCCCCCTACAGCATATAGTTTATGGGTAACTTGCTGCCCCATTATGAACTGGGGTCCAATGCAGCGATACCTTTGAATACAGAAGATAATCAGGCTCCACACCCAAAAATCTCCCACTTGGAGACTAATTATAGCAACTCCACTGCTGCTTCATTTGTTGGAAAATGACTCCACTTTGGACTTGGCTATTTCTCATCTTCTTGATCATACTTGAAGACCAATTGAAATGGAGCAAACTCTCAGTTTCTCCCTGGTTAGAACTTTTGTTAACATATCTGCAGGATTTTTGCTAGTGTATATTTTCCATCTTCAACTGGCCATATTCCAATGTTGACCATATGAAATGGTACTTGAGATCTATATGTTTAGTCTTGGAATGAAATTTAGAGTTCTTTGCAAGATGTATGGAACTCTGGTTATCACTGTATAACCTTATGAATTCCTGCTTCTTACCCAATTCATCCAGAAACCTTTGTAACCAAATAATTTCTTTACTAGCCTCTGTAGCAGCAACATACTATGCTTCTGTTGTTGAGAGTGCAATAGCACTTTGTAGTTTTGAGACCAAACTAACATTTGTTCCACCTATATAAAACACATACCCTGTGGTGCTCCTCCTCTTATCTCTATCACCCAACATATCTGCATAAACATATCCCTGTAGAGTAATGTTTGAACCACCAAATCATAATGCTTGATTTGTGGTACCTCTCAAATACTTGTGAATCCACTTTATTACCATCCAATGTTCTTTTCCTAGATTGTTCATGTAACTACTTACAACTCCCACTACATGTGCAATATCAGGCCTTGTGTAGACCATTAGATACATTAAGCTTCCAACTGTTGATGCATATGGAACTTTAGACATATCAACCATTTCTTCCTGAGTCCTGGGGCACATTTCCTTACTTAGTTTGGAATGGCTAGCCAAAGGTATACTAACTAGTTTTACATTCTGTATATTAAACCTTTTCAACACCTTTTGTATGTACTCACTCTAAGACAATGTTAATTTGCGATTCTTCCTATCTCTAGTTATTCTCATACCAAGGATTTGTTTTGCAGCGCCCAAATCCTTCATTGCAAACGAGTTTGCCAATTTTCTTTTGAGCACATTTATTTCCCACATGTTAGAACCTACAACAAGCATGTCATCTACATACAATAACAATATAATATAGCTGCCATCATTTTGTCTTTTGAGATAAACACAATGATCAGAGTGAAATCTAGAATAACCTTGTTTAGACATAAACCTGTCAAATTTTAGATACCACTACCTTGGAGCCTGTTTTAAGCCATACAAGCGCTTATTCAACCTACACACTAGTTTCTCCTTCCCTTTTACCTCATATCCTTGTGGCTGATGCATATATATCTCTTCCTCCAAATCCCCATGGAGAAAAGTTGTCTTTACATATAACTGCTCAAGATGCAAATCTTCAGCTTCTACTAGACTTAAAATAGTTCTAATTGAAGTCATTTTAACAGTAGGAGAAAATATCTCATCAAAGTCTATACCCTTTTTCTGCGCAAACCCATTCACCACACGTCTAGCTTTATACCTTTGTCTACCTCCATCTTCTTCTTTCAACCTATAAACCCATGTATTCTGCAATGTTATTATACCTGCAGGCAACCTGACTAAGTCCCAAGTCTGTTTATGTGCTAATGAGTCCATCTCTTCTTTCATGGCTTGATCCCACTTCTTCCTGGTTTCTACCTGCACTACTTCTTCATAACATTCTGGTTCACCAGAATCAGTCAACAATACACGATATAATGAAGGAGAGCATCGTTCAGGGGGTATACTTATCCGGGTAGATCCTCTAACACCACTTTCAATTGTTTGAGGTGCTTGTTTCTGTTGTGGTTGTTGATCATTAAGATTTTCAGGCACCATCACTTTTTCTGTGATCTCTTCAAGCACTATTTATTGTCTGTTTTTTTTTCTTGTTTCTTTTCTTGCAGTTGATCCTTATACAAAACCTTTTCATTGAATATGACATCTCTGCTCCTAATGATTTTGTGTTTTTCATAATCATAAAAGCAATAACCAAAATCATTAACACCATATCTAATAAAGGTACATTTCTTTGATTTTTCCTCAATATTTGTTCTATTTTCTTTATTAATGTGGACAAAGGCTTCACAACCAAAAGTCTTTAAAAAATAGTAGTTTACCTTTTTACCTGGCCATGCCTCCTTTGGAATACCACCATCCAAGGAACTTGAAGGCCCTCTGTTTATTAGATAAACAACAATATCTACAACATCTGCACAAAATTGTAAAGGCAATTCTACATGCAATATCATGCACCTTGCACGCTCCATGATTACCCCATTCATCCTTTCTGAAACACCATTTTGTTGTGGTGTTCCTGGAACTGTCTTCTCTCTGTGAATTCCATTTTCTGAACAGTACCTAACAAAATCTTTGCTACAATATTCACCTCCATTCTCTGATTTGAGACACTTCAACCTTTTTCCTGCCTCATTTTCAACCAAAGATTTCCATTTCTTGAAAGTATCAAATACATCAGGTTTATTTTGAATACAATAAATCCAAGTTTTTCTGGTTGCATCATCAATAAAAGTAACATAATAATGAGAGCCACCGAGAGATGATACCTGAGCAGGTCTCCATACATATGTATGCACAAGCTCTAATTTTTCGCTCTTCTTTTCTTTCCCAACTTTGAGAAATCTAACTCTCTTATGTTTTCCATAAACACAATTTTCACAGAATTCCAAATCAACATGCTTCAAACCAGGCAACAAATTTCTTGAGTAAAGGATTTGCATCCCCTTCTCACTCATGTGCCCAAGCCTATGATGCCACAATGTCGTATCTTCTCCTATAGAGGTTAAAGCATTAACAAAATTAGAAATACTATTACATAAATACAATGTACCAACCTTTTCTCCTTTTTCTATTACCAGGGCTCCTTTAATGACCTTCCAAGTTTTATCTGTGAAAATAGTTACACAACCTTCACCTTCCAACTGCCCCGTTGAAATCATATTTTTCTTCAGATCTAGAACATGCCTTACCTCCTTCAATAGCCATTGATTTCCATTTTGTTGTTTTATGAAAATTGTACCCATTCCAATGATTTTACAGGGTTTATCATCACCCAATCGAAC
>APFE031543126.1:44699-65141 GCA_000404065.3 Pinus taeda
ATATATATATACATATATACATATACATATACATATACATATATATATATAATCAATAATAAATTAACTATATAAAAAAGGAACAATAGGCCGGAGAGAATTAAGAAGAGAGGGTGGGAATCCAACAACTACTAATTTTCCAGCCGTCGTCCCTATTAATATTACTAGAAGAACTCTCAATTTCAATGGATTCCCTAAACTTATGATGATGAAAATGAGGAATCTTAGCGATAACCCTAGCCTCCTCAATGCATATATGATGCTTAGTCTTCCCTGTATATTTGGCTAAAGCTGAGGATTTTTTCCTCCCATGTTTAATATCAACAGCGTGTTCCTTAGTCCTCTAGTTTATAGAACGACTAGTTTCACCTATGTAAGAGGTTCCATAGGAACAAGGGATGATATAAACACCTTTCATATCCATAGGGTTCACTTGGTCTTTAACGGACTTGAGGGAACTCCTAATGGTGCTGAGGGGTCTAAAGGTCGAGGAAATATTATGCTTCTTCAGGATTCTTGCAATCTTGACAGTTGTCCCTTGGATGAAAGGGAGGTGGACTCCTGAACTGCGGTCAATGGATTCTTTCTTGATCTTGGGACCTTTGCTCACTTTGAGGAAGGCTTTGACACCCTACTACCTAATATAGCCATTCTGGACAGAAAACATTAAGGAGGTGGGACTTTTCTTTAGAAAAGTGGTCTTCATCAGAAATTCTCAGAGCACGAGTGGCTAACGTGCTAAGAACACCTATCTTCTGCGTAGGAAAATGATGGGAACTAGCATGAGGATACTACTCAGTGTGAGTCTTCTTCAATATGCCTCATGGGAGAAAGATCCATCAGCTTTCCTAGAAATGAGGACATTAAGAAAAGGAAGGCAACCATTAACCTCACGCTCCATCATAAACTTGATGGAGTTAGACTGATTATTGAGATGTTGGAAAAAGATATCCGATTTTTCAGGCCCATGCTGCCAAATGTTGCAGGTGTCATTAACGAATCTTTTCCAAAGCTTAGGTTTAAATACAGTTAAGGATAAAGCCTTGGATTCAAACTCTTCCATGAACAAGTTAGCAACGATAGGGGACAGGGGGGAACTCATGGAAACCCCGCAAGTTTGTTCATAGAACACACCTTCAAAACAGAAAAAGTGGAAGTGAGGCAAATCTCAACTAACTTAGCTGTGTTGGGATCAGTAAAGTGAAAGATGAAATCAAGGGATTCTTTAATGGGGATGCAAGTGTACAGGGAAACCACATCAAAACTGACAAGATTATCGTCAATTTCAAATTTCATATCTTTTAATTCATTAACAAAATAAGAGGAGTCTTTAACAAAGGACCCCATCTGCCCCACCAGGGGTTTTAGTTTCATGGTTAAGAATTTAGCTAGAAGGTAGGTTGGCCCATCAATGGTGTCGACAACGGGATCTGTAACCCTCTTCCTGGATCTGTTTCTTCATCGTGCCCTAAAGATGAACCACACTTGTTGGTTCGAAATGTGTCGACCCAAATCTTCAATGTGACTTCTTCTGAAAAAATTTTTAGACATTATGATACCAGTTATTAGAAAATTATATATTACAGAGCAATGGAACACATAAATATTGCAGAAATATAAACACAGAAAACACATGAAACAAGAGAGACACAAATATATGTGGTTCACACAAATTGGGCTACGTCCACGGAGAAACAACCAGTCCTTCCTTTTATATTATCCAACAAACTAAAGAGATACAACCTACAACAGATCCACTGTAATTCCCTATTCGCTCTCAATCTCCTCTTTCTTCCTCACTCAAAATATAGATATACATAGACGCAATACAATCCCCTCATATATAGCGAGGGGTTGCCTTTTAGGGCAAAAAACCCTAAATTAAACATAACTTCTACCGTCAAATCTCCTCCTAATGAACTGCCCAGATTGACTACGAAAATTACAACATTGGCAATTTTACATCTATTTTTAGCTTTGTGGGTGCTGCCCCTGATCCCCCGCCAGGGGGGTGGCTCCCAAAGGTCGCAACTGCCCCCCCCCTAGACCCCCCTTGTAGTGTATATTTTACGGGTGGCACTGGGGTCCAATGCGGCGATACCTTTGAATACATAAGATAATCAGGCTCCACACTCAACAAAAGATACTCGACAATATTTTCATATGAGTTTTACGAGTCAAGAAAAGTGCTAAAACATGACTCAGCATCATCATCGAACGTCCATCACCTGTCGCTGCACAAAAAAGGGAAAGTGAATTATCCAATTCTTGAGACAAAATAGGTCAAAATATTTACAAAAACCTAATATTTTCATGAAAAACTGAATAAAAAGGAGGAAAGGTAAATATTTTTTACCATTTACCATTTACCATTTTACCTTGCTGTGAAAGAATTTTTACTCACTTTTGCCCTAATTTTTCTAGAGCAGATTGTGGGAGATCCGGGAGGTCATTCGTTGAACCGCCAGTTACAGGTAAGAGTCAAAACTTTGAGATTCATTTTCATGCCATTTATTCCATTTTTTAGCCAGTTTTAGGATTTTTGAGGGAGGACCTATCATGCCGTCAGCACAACTATTTTTAAAACAGGCACATCGACACTATGAATAGGGAAAAACCCTATTTCCTCCTAAAACTACCGTTGAAACTTGAAATTTATGGGCCAAAAATGATTGTTGACTCAAATATATGGCTTTTACAAGAAAGAATTGCTGAAAATGGTAGACTGGAAAGAATGGGAGCACGAGGATGTGGCCACCTAGGCATTGAATGATCCAAATTGCTTGGAAGCTTTGAGGGCCTGTGGGCTCCTCAATTTCTTTCTCATGCAAGGGATGCGGGCCCAACCTGAGTTGCTTCGGTACCTGATTAGTCTTTGGGACATAAATTGGGATATATTCATCATTGTTTACCAGGAGCTAGAGTTAGAAACTTCGGACATATATTTCATCACAGGACAATCTCGAAGAGGGGAACTAGTCAACTTATACGGGCCACGACCGATTGGGGCAAGCATATCCATGTTTCTTGCCGAACATTGCCCTTAAGCCCTCAAATCCAAGAGTGGCAAGATTTATATTTCCACTGTTCAGGATCCGACACTGAGAGTGCTACTGTTGACTATTAATAGAGTGGTGGGGTCCGAGGCAGTGCATGAGACTAACAATTCGAAGTTCATGTATGCTATCGACTACAACCGACGATCTTCAACTGGCTGGAGGCCATGAAGATCAACATAAAACACCAGCTAACCAAAGCTAAGGCATGGAATCTGAAGCAGTTTTGCTTTGGATTTGTACTAGTGACCTTTTTCTTGGAACAGGTGATGTTGTTCCAGTTCCAATTGACTGAGGTAGATCCTCCCATGCCACGCGACCCGCAGATGGCCCGCTGGAGTTGTTTGATGCCCAGGATCACTAGTGGCTAGCACATGTTGTACATACCTACATTCTTTTCATGGCTACGATGATAGAAGATCACCGTGGAGGATTGGCCATACAGTGACACTGACTTCCATGGAGATCTCAACATGCCACTACCATATGGAGAGGATTTTGACAATGAAGGTAAAAAATCAATTTTTTAATTTTATGAGTTTTTTAATTGTTTTTTGATATATATGTGTTTATAACATTTTGCTTTGTTAATGCAGATGTTGGACCAAAGCGTCCTACTGGGATGTCCCCAATAGCCAGGCATGTTGCCCACCCGATTGATGTTGTCGCTCCTTATCAAGAGGGGAGTGACAACGAGGAGGAGATCATGAGGAACCTTGAGGGATTGACTCGTGGTATCCCAGAGTATGCTCAGGTGGGAGACATTCCTCGACAATACAAGAGACACATGGTGGGAGTATTAGATCAGATCCGTCAATTTCTAACTGATGTTGCATGAGCCTTGTCATGCTACCATGATCACTATGCTGATTAGTTTCTAGGTCCAACACTTGCATTTTTTGAGGCCTACATGCCATGGATATATGAGGCCTGTGAGCCGCCAATGTTATTTTGGACACACATATTATTTTTTGGGGTTTAGATGTATCAAACATTATCACCATATATATGTGTGTGTGTGTGTGTGTGTGCGCATTTATTTTCTTTCTTACTATGGTACAAATGGTTTGTTTTATCTTTTCACATGTTTCGTAAATGTCTATCCAACACATAATTAGCTAATGCATCTGTTAATGTATTCATGAATCTAGGAATATGATGATATGTAATGTAATCAAAATGTCTTTCTAGTAGAGAATTACAGAGATACATTCTCAATATTTGAGGGTTTTTTACGGAGTATTACCCATTGAGTTGAAGGACGACAATCTGTGAATCTATTTGAAAACCAACTCTTGAATGTCAAGAGAAATGGCTTCTAACAGCAGTTTGATGACCGTACTATATTCATCAATGTTGTTAGTTGTGCGACCTAAACAGATACCTTGAAGGTCAATCAACTCACTGTTAGGGTCATAAATAGCCCATGTCGTGAATGATAGGTTCCAGGTACTACGACAAGTACCATCAGCAAAACCAATGTAGGGAGTCATAGACATTTACAAAGCAAGGAAAACATAGTAAACAAGAAATTTGTTTGAAAACTAACACAACAAACAACACTGCACAAAAATTAATGACATTAATGTACACAAGTAACCATGCAAGACGACCTAAGCATAGTACTTATTGAGAGAGTCCATGCTGGGATTCTGGTAATTGATCAACATAGATGAACTCCAAGGTTTTATTATTTACATGATGAGTAGGCATCAACTCAGCCAAATAATAGAGTAGAACTCATATAAGGCGTTTCCCCCATGCCCCCTAGGCAAGGGAGGGTTACGAGTCAGATGACATCCCCATTGCAATAATGGACAATTGTGAAAAACTCGTGGAGGGAGAAAAAAACCTAAATCCATGAAGGGATAAAGGTTCCCTCAGTTGAAATAGCTTGACAATGGCAGGAGAAACAGACATGTCAATAGGTGGCTGAGAAGAAAGCTTCTCAAGACACATAGACATGACCGTCAGGCTAGGCAGGAACGAGGAACAAGGATGAGTATCATTCCATGGTGGTTCCTCGAGAGGCATTACTTCCATGATACTGTCATCATCAAGAAAATTCTCGGCAAAGGGGTCAAGAGATTCCAAAGCACCAAGCATGGGGATGGAGAATACTATCGAGAGAGGTCTTCGAAATAGAAGAATTAGAGGATGTAGAACTTGAGGCTAAAACAATTTCCATGTAATTGATTTTAGCGGGACTAAGTGGCATAACCGCACCCCAGGTATCAACAAGATCTGGTGAAGGTATGACCCAAGGATGATATTTGACTGAGACCATGTTGACAGAGGCAACATGAGGAGGTGGGAGTAGAAAATTTTCCATTAAGGCAGAATCTTTGAAAAGACCTACCCCCGCATTCTCATAGGGAGAACCAATGTGCTTGACGTATAGAACATTGCCATCCAAGGAGGAAGAGGCAAAGAAGGACGGATGGTCGACAGTGACAATCTTCCCTTGATGGGGAAAACAAATCATGTGGAATAGGGAGAGGAGGCTACAACATGCATAGCATGGGTCCAGCTCTGGCTAAGTAGAAGATTGTAATTGAGATTAGCGTCAACAATCTCGACCTCAACTTGTACTGTCTTGCCCTATAGAGTAATGACAAGGTTAGGTAAGACACCAAAGGGTCACAAATTGCACCCATCGCAAGCTTCCAAAGTGTTTGGGGATTGGTTCAAAGTAAGAGAACCAATGGTCTTCCAACATGCGATTGACATGATGTAGGTGGAAGCACCTTCATCGATGACAGTCCTATGGATGGTCTTCTCATTGATGATTACCTGAATAAGAAAGGCAATCTGATGTGGGAGACGTGGAACATGGTTCTCTAGATCAAAACATATCAAATTGGAATCGGCGGGATCAATACACCTAATAGATAACAACAAATATTTTTGCTATGATGGGCAGCTTTGGAGCACCTTAAGAGTCGACATAGTTGATGGCGCCTGAGCCAAATCTTCAACAATATTATAGTGCTGAGTGGCTCAGACATTGGAATTGTACGAGGATTTCCGCAGAACACCTTGAGAGGGTGGCCATCTAAAGGAATCAGGATTAGGGTGCTCGATATGAAGAGGGCCAGAACTCGGGGCAGAAGAAGAAGGGGTGGCTTCTTTCTCTTTCCCAGTTGTCAGAGCATGAGGTTGGCAATCTTTCAATCTAGTAGGCACATTAATAGGCGTACTCATCATGAACACTTGAGATCTTGCAGAAGTAGATGATTGAGGTTGGTCTACCATTTGGGTCTATTGAGACAGAAATGGCTCTTTGAGGACAGTTGGGGTTCCTTTGAGCAAATGACTAACTTCGGATTGTCAGAGACAATCTTTGGTGTAGTGGTCATCCTCGCAAATGAGGTAGGGATACTTAGATTTCCATTGTGAAGATTCACCAACAAACGATTTGGGAGGACCTTGTTTTGGGGCATCAACTTTACCCTTTCCTTTTCCTTTCTTCTCACCTTTCGAGGATTTTTCCGCTGCGGTAGACTAAACAGCGTGGACCTCTCAGGTCTTACCAAGGCCAAGTGGATTCTGTGAAGAACTATTGGGAATAGCGCTCGAGACTGACTTATGTTTGGAAGAATATTTAGCAGGGGTCTGGGATACTGAACCAATAACTCCATCAACAGGAGGTGAAACCTATGACTTTGATGTTGTGGGATCAGACAATGGCCGCAGAGCATTGGGTAGTAACTCATATAAAGTGTCATACTGAAATTAAACTAGATCTAAGTAATGGGCACGAGCAATGGCTTATTCTTCAGTAACGCACCCACCCATAGCTATGTCATGAGAAATTGGGGCCACAAATGATTTAGTGAACCATTCAGCGAACAACTGATCAACAATCTCAAATTTTATCAAGCAACGTCTACGTCTCCATTCATGGATGTGATTGGAGATGTGTGTCATGGTATATTGCTTAAGCGATGTGAGAAAATAGGTGCTAGTTTCATAGTGAACCGGCAACTAGAAATGCGTGAGGAAAGCCATGGCTAAAGAATTAAAGTCATGGTAAGTACTTTGAGGAAGCTCGATGTACCACTTGGCTATAGCACCTGTGAGGGTCCGTTGGAAAAGATAGAGACGAATGGAATCATGAATGTAAGAGTTCGAAGAGCACCAGAGGTGATATGTCATTGATGTAAGAGTTCGAAGAGCACCAGAGGTGATATGTCATCATGTGGGCTTGAGGATCTTCCTTTGCTTTTCCATCGAATTTTGGACAATCGCTCGGTATCTTGGATGGAACTGGAGGCCATTATGCCAAATGGATAATTGGATTATTTGTAAGGTGAGACACATATGACAACTCTAGTGTGGCCAAGAATGGCAATTGAGTATTAAAAGGCATTGGAGGTCGGTAAGCAAGTCCAAGAGGAGGAGCCCATCCCTGCTGGTAAGGATTTTTTCCCCATAGTGGGGAATTTTGGCCATATGGCATTTGATGTTGGCCCCATTGCGGGTTACCTTGGCCATAGGGAGGATTTTGACCTTGAATACCTTGGAACTATCCAGTCATAGGTTGATGATAAGAAACATATCAGTTAAAAGGTTGTTGAGTCTGTTCACCTTGGGCATATGGATGTTGCACCTGTTGTCCCTGAACATTCGGGTGGTGAACCTGTTGTCCCTAAACAAGAGGATTTTGGACCTGGGCATAAGCATATACACTTTTTTCCCTTGGACATAGGGATTCTATACATGCTTCCCTTGACTAAAAGGATTATGTACCTGTTGACCTAGGACATTAGGGTTTTGTACCTGTTGTCCTTGGCCAGAAGGATTCTGGACCTGTTGACCTCGGACATTAGGATTTTGGGCCTGCTACTGTAGGACTTGACACTGGACTTTCCCTTGCAAGGGTTGACCCTATTGATATGTATACGAGGGTTGCTACTACTCGCATTGGTTTTGTTGCTGCAAGGGTTGGCCTTGCAGCTATGAAATTTGTCCCTAGGGCTGCAGAGGTTGGCCCTATGAGGACATGGGCTGGGAGGTTTTCAAAGCATATTGCATCTGCTGCTGCATAGTTTGTTGCAACTTTTGCAAGGGTTTTCCTTGCGGTTGTTGCAGTTGACCTTGTTGTGGGATCATTTGCCCTTGCTGTTGTACGGATAACCCTTACTGCAAAAAAGGTTGCCCTTGTGGTAACAAAGGTTGTGCTTGTTGTTTTAGAGGTTGTCCTTACTATTGCAAGGGTACTTGAACAGTGCTTGGAAAATTTCCGAACTGAATCTGGCCATAGCCACCTTGGAAAGTGGATGAGCCAAGCTGAACTTATTGCCTAGACTAAAGGGTGTAAGGTTGATTAATCATTCCTTGAGAACCATATGGAATGTAAGGAGTTTGATATTGGACTTGAGCCTCATAGGCTTACTGATACTAGACATTGCTTGACCCATACGGGCCAATGGGATTTTGAACCTGTTGGTACTAAACATTGCTTGATCCAGGAGGATCAACATGGTTTTGAATAATGTCAGAAGAAGGCTGGTTTATACCAAGCATGTGAGCCTATGAGCCACTCACATTGGTGGTGCTTGACACCATAGAAACATATAAGTTCTTCCCCCCCAGGTAGTGGCACAGCTTGGCCACTGACCAGAGGGATGGAGGAACTAACAAAGGCATTCCTCGTTACTGCCGATTGAACTAGACAGGTGACTAGGATAGACGATACAAGAGGGTTTGGAATGGTGGGTTGCACCGAGACTGAGGTAACAACTTATTGGGAGGTCGATTTTGCAACGAACATACCTATAGTAGGCATGGCACCAGACACCCAAACAGAGTTATGATAAAGCGATGAGGCACTAGGAGTACCTAAAATCGACTGTACCAAAGACACATAATCAGGTGGCACACTAACGGGAATGCTTCCTATATAGGGGAAACCTTTAGGAGGGAAAGGATGTTCTTCCTCCTTGACAGTGTGTGGATTAGAAACTTCTAACTCCTCTTGAGAGGTGACTGGAGCATCGCTTTTGAGTTCCATATCTAGGAACAAACAACGACGAACATCCGAAGAAGTATGAGGGGATAATTCCAAAGGAACACTTGGTTGATCATATGGACTGTAGAGATGCTGTGGTGATATCAAAACAGGTTCAAACAGAGGATTTAGAGGATAAATAACCAGTCCAAGCTGACCATTAGTGGTTGGCAAACTCTCAGGAGTTTGAACAGGAGTTTCCAGAGATTCCAAGCCAAGATCAGCAAATGACCCAGTATCTAAAGTAGGAGGAGGATGAGATGACAAAGGTTGAATGCTCAGAAAAATTCTGAGTTCAACACCTTGGTCCTCAAGTGACTCTGGTAACTCAGGAAACGGATCCTCAGGAAAATTTTTAGATGGAGGAGAGGAAGAGGAACTAGGTGAACTAGATGGTTTAGCCACGATGACCTTGTCTTTGTTAACAGGAAAAGAGAGAGATAAACTTCAAGGATTTAAAACATTATTTAAGGGAAACTCACGATTTGTTCTAGAAAATACTAACAAGATGTTATCAGATTGTGGGTAATCAATTATTAATATGCATAAATATACTGGTGCTCTTTCATTTTTTAAGAGTCGAGAAAGAAACAAAGATGACTCTATCACTTTCAATTGGAAATGAGCTCGAAAGGAAAAGTGCGTGAATGATATTTTAAGCTTAATCAGTCAAAAAGATCAAATGATTGCTTTGGATGATCTAGGTAAAAAGGATTACCAGGAAACCGTGAACTGCAAAATACCTCCCGGTGAACCAGAAGTACAGGCAGGCAATCTCCCCGAATGTTGTGTTCTATGTATCACATTCTCAAGGAAGATGACTCAGCTTCCTATGGATAAAGAATTACAGCCTAGAGGGGTCTCCCATTATATACTCGACAGTACGGGGAGAAAAAATCCGTGCTAGTGTTGTCTAATGTCGAAGATGACGACACCTACTAGGTTTAAAGATACCCAAACACGTCTCTAGCATAGACCTTCTAGATATGATTGTTAGATTTCAATTGTTCCTTAGGTTAATTGAGTTCATTTTAGAATTTATCTTGAGTTATGTCTCAGTTTTTAGGCCTTAGCGTTGTGACTCAAAAAACCTTAAATGCAACTAAATGAGAAAAGACCCTTTCAATTCGATGAATTTTCTACACTAGAGAGGGTAGGAAACACACAATCAAATGAAAACAACCAAGCAACTGAACGAAAAATGATCTTTCACTACTTCACTTTTTGAGAAAATAGACTAATGAAAAATGCATTCCAATTCCTAATTTCCTGACAAGTACATTTCTAACAATCCTTTCAAAAGAAAAGAGTTATTTTCTTTTTCAAATGCTAATGAAATCCTAGTCTTTAATGATGTTGACTATCATAGCATACTGATGCAACAAACTAGAATTTCATAATTTTTTCATGAAACAACAAAATGAATTTTCACATACAACACTTCAATGAAACAATTTTTGAGACAATTAGCTCTTCAACAAAATTAAAACATGAAAAGAGAAACTCGTTCAAACTAATAAAGCACCGACTTTACCACAAACAAGGAAAGCAATGTGATCCATGCTGGAAAAGAAATGTTTAGATAAGAAAACAAAAACTTTTCAAACTTGTGTAATGGAGGTCAAAGTCGTAAAAGGACTGCAAACAAAATGCAAGGAGTAAATTCACCAACAAATCGACTCACTGAGTTCACAATCAGCTGAATGGATGATAATCTAGATGACATGTGTGACTAGCCATCCAATGACCCAAGAAATCAAGCATAAATATGCCAAACCAACAAGAAAATAAAACCAAATGAAAAGTAGCTTTCTAGTCAAGGAGAAAACGGTCTAAAAGGATTACGAGGTTAAAATCATGAGAGAAAAAAACACTGGCCAAGATTGGGGACAAACCCTAATATTCACTTACAGGCATTAGCACAACTACCTAACTCACAACAAGTGCCAGAGGGAGGTCGACGTGACTATTTTTTAGCATATCACACTGATTGGTGCGAATGTCAGTGGATTAAGCATGCTGAGCGAGGGAGCCATGAAAAAAAAAGTTTAATGCTGGGACCAGATCTGCTACTATGAATTTCAAACTCAGACCAATAAGTAAAGGAAAAGAAATAGAACCAAAGGGAAGAAGTGGAACTAGAAAATTTCACACGAAATCATGAAATCTCAAACAAGACAAATAGAAGGATTGGCTCCCCAGTATGATCGCCAATTTGTGGT
The DNA here is from genome assembly GCA_000404065.3 of Pinus taeda. Lineage (NCBI taxonomy): Eukaryota > Viridiplantae > Streptophyta > Pinopsida > Pinales > Pinaceae > Pinus > Pinus taeda. Next base: position 55,991 of record APFE031543126.1, read on the forward strand.
GAAGTAAAATTATGAGTGCAGACACAAATAATTCCTCTAGCCCGATAATGGATCTAGCCACAACTGATACATTCTATGGAAAATTTCCTTATGTTAGAACCAATTAAGAGGGCCTACCTCTTAGTACGCTTATCCCATTTGATGATGTCCTTGCTTGCTTGCTCCAGCTATCTCTCATTTCCTTCTTCAAACACTTGAAACAAGTAAACAACAGCAAACAAAAACCGTGATAATAGACAAATTGTAATTCAACCTACTTAACAAGTCAAGAAACATTAAGCTATGAACATGTAAGTTGACACATCATGTACGAAATCAATCGATAGTTGCATATATATTGAATCAAGAAGAGATTACAACCATTGTCATGATGTTGCCGTTCTCCTCTGACAATACCAGGTTCCCACACACTTCTGCTAGCATTTCATGATGGCCTCAACAATAATAGTTTTAAGGCTTTTCCGTTTAGGATTCACACTAAACCAAATCCACACTTCTCCCTCACACAACTAGAGAGCCACAACTATGAATAGCTTGTTGTTTACTCCAAACTTAATTAGCACCACCAACATTAACACTAGCTAGTGCTTGGGAAAAAAGGAGGTTTATATAGCATGAATGGATGGGAGATGGATCCTCTTCTCGTGGGAGAAGGTCTTATCTCTTGAAGTAGTTCCATCATTATAGGGGAAAGGATCCCAAACTAACATCCTTGACCCCATTCGGCCAAACCATTTACCAGACTTCCGTTACGAAGCTTCTAGAGATAGAAGCTTCGACTCTTTATTTAAAAAAACTTTCCATAAGAGGACTGGCGTGACTGGAACAAAGCTCAGTCGCTTCGGTCGGTGCTAGGGACAATGTTAATCCCTGCATATCAGTGCAAGGAGAACAAGGGCCATTAGCGTCGGTCTTATAAACTGGGAAAAACAGAAGATTTTTGGAAAATGGTGCAAAAGGGAATTGTTCTGCTCATGAAGAGGGACACAATGGGAGTGTCTTCATGAAGGGAAAGCATGTAGGGTTCACTGTATAGGTCCTCTAGGATCAAGGAACGGGGAGTATAGGGAGAGTGACAAAATGCTATGTAACAGTTCCAATGAAAGATTGCTCCTCTGGTGGTCTTTGAATTATATCTTTCTTGGGTAAATGTTCAATAGTAATGGGGGAGGTTTCCAAATTCATTCCCTTTCCCAACATGGAAGATGTATCATTTTGTTCAATGGGAAGAATAGGTGTTTGAAATTGATGTGCAACTTGATGGTTTAGATTCGGGTTTATGATATGGTTTGGGCTAGGGTTTTGGTTAATGCTTGGACTAAGGCTTGGGTTTGGATTGGGATTAGGGTTTGGACTAGGGTTAGGTCTAGGTTTTAAATTAGAACTCAGGTTAGGTCTAGGGTGCGGATTAGGGTTAGATATAGGGTATGGACTAGGACTAGGGTATGAATTAGGGTTTGAATGAGAGCTAGGGTATGGGTAAGGATAAGGAGTAGGGAAAGGATTAGGATATGGGGTAGGGCATGGATTAAGGCTAGGGTAAGGTTGCACATGTGGTTGGGACCATGGAGGAAGATAACTTAATGGTGCGTTGGAAATAAATTGTGGTTGTTGTTGGTGCTCATATGATTGAATTTGCATGGGGTATTTCCCTAGAGATAAGGATCCAAATGATTCTTAAGGCCATGGTTATATCTGGCTTGAGGATGAGTGCCAAGGGGAGGGCCACTGCAACCATGAAGTAGGGTGTTCAATTGGAGGATTAAAATTTTTCCATGAAACTAAAGGATTATAAACATGTTGAGGAACCTACTCAGGATAATAAACATTATTCCAAGTATCGAATGGTGATGGGTCTTGGGTTATACTTGGTAGTCAATTTGATTCCTTACTTGATTTCCTGAGTGCCTTTAGTAATCCTGGTAGTGCTGGGAAATGCTTCGTTAGATGATCCTCTTCACAAATTTTACAAACTTTCAGGCTACTAAGTGGACATTTTCCAAGGAAGTGTCTCTTTCTACAGTCGATGCAAAAGATAAGCAATGGTTTGTCATCCTTCTTCTGCTCTTCCTGCCAATCATCCAATTTTGAAATCAAAGATTTAATAATATCATTCTTATGTTCAATCAAAATATTAAATTTTCAATTGTTAATTCTTCATTGGATGAATTGTATGTCTCTGTAGCAGCATAAAAATTCCCCATTAGATGATTCCCCAAAATACCATTTTTCCTGTTTTTAACAAGCCAACTGGTACATTAGTTAGCACATGAGTAGTGTGTATATATATGTGTAGGGTGGGTGGGGGGTTCTTACAACATTAAAGAAAATGGGAAACTTTAAAGCAACAATGCAAAAAAGAAATAAATTCAAAGAACATAAAATTGTAAGAGAAACTAGGTGAAGGAAAAAATAAATGCGGCAGATCACCAAGGTCAATCCCCTGAGCACCTGCTCAGAAACAACGCCAAAACGTTTGGTGCAGTATAGGGATTATAAATGTACCAACATTTAATTTTTCAATCTGGAAAGCTCATGAAATTCGAGACACAACACTAGAAATTCCAGAGAATGTCCTTTGCAACCTGCAAAGCAAATGCTAGTCTATCTTGTGTATGAATCTCATCAATAAATGAAATCTTGCATTAAAAGAGAATTTGAGAAACACTAATCCAAACAATTAAATCATGTAGGAAATAAAAGGCAATTAACAATGCGAAAGGAAATTCAAAAAGGAAATCATAACTGGAAACCAAACAGTGCGATAGAATAACAAAAAGACTGTAATGTTGGAATAAATTCAAAGGCAATTTCAAAACCATTCTGCTTGCACTAATTCTGTGTAAAATTAATTTGAAAGCATCAGCAACGTAACAAGGAAATTTACTGTGTAAATAAACTTATGAAAGGAATTAAATTAAAATGAATCTCACCTTCCTTGTCCCTGAAAGTAAATCATGTAAAACTATCGAGAAGTTAAAGGGCAACTTCAATAGTAATTAAACATTGTCATAGTGCAATTTCCTTTTTTTACATGTTGGCTTTGCGTTATAAGAATCACAGCTTTAGATAATATAAACTTATATGTGATCACTGCTTAATGATGCGCGAGTTAATAATTAAATTATTTCACCATTTCATAATTATTTAAATGCATACCGTGAAACCGATCAAAGCACAAAACCGCTGATTCTCGACCAGAGCAGAGGATTCTTATTAAAACTTGTAAAGGCAGGATGTTGCAACATAAGCCAATATTGTACGTTCAGATAATCTGGAGGATGTAATCGTTATTTAAAATATTTCAGGTGAAAATATAATTAACAATGCAGCAAATGAAATATTCTATACAGGAATAACTTGCAGCAAATTAACTTTAAAACTGAGAATAAAATATTGCAGCAAATCGAATTAATTCGAGAACTAGAAATAAAACATCTGTAGCAAATTAGATAACATCAATTGAAGGTAGAAAGAAACTGTAAATAAACAAATAAAATTCACACAGCAAATAAGAATTGGAATGTTATTTGGTTTAAAAGATGAGAGCGGTGTCGAGATGGTTTGGTGACCAACCCATCTAGCTCGTACCCTCTTTGAGTGCCTGGTTCACACAAAAATTAACACCATTAGATGCAGAAAATAAATAGACAGTTCATGGATAAAAATTTCTTAAATCAACTCCTAAAAATAATCTATTACTTAATGCAAACATTGGCTTAACTCCAGCAAGCAGGAGAAGAGATCCACAACTAGAATCCGCGTGCTTCTACATGGGGACAAATTCTCCCCCCTTCTGTGCTTCCTTCCGTCCATGTGTCTATGCCTAAAGCTCTCTTGATCGATTAGATGACTAATTAAACTCTCCCCTTTCTTCTCCATGCAATCTATTATATATGCATCATATTACAATTGGGCCTTTTAATTCAGCCAATTAATATATAGAAGTTTATTAGTTTAAACAATTTGCCGGAATAAGAATTAGTCTTTAAACTAAATATTGAAAGAGGGAACACTTCTAGTGAGTCATTCCTCTTTTCCTGGAGTGGCTGTTACTGGAAGGTATGATTCAACTACCCTTCAATTCCACGTAATGACTTGCCCAGTCACTGCTACGTCCCTCATGGCCTTTAGATACGGTGCTGGAAGATTCAGTCATAATGGAGTCCCATCCATTCTCATTCTCATGATCCTAGGTAACATTCGAAACCTGGAAGAATGACATAGAGCTCGCTACTGTCTTAAGCTCCACTATGGTTGGATATTGTATTGGGAATGCGAGAAATGTCTAAGATGGTATGTTGTTGATTGATTCGCTGGAGCTCATGTCCTTAACAAATGACCCACTCTTCCTGATTTCTCTTTTGGACTTTCTTTGTCTCTTGAATCATGTTATAAGTCATTGCGACCATTAGCACACCGATTACAGGTGAAACCATGTATATCCAAATGCTTGTACATTTTTTTCCAGCCATTGCAGATCCTATTGTCCCTGCTGGATTCATTGAAGCTCCTAAGATTGGTCTAGATATTTCTACATTCATTGTGATGGTCGCTCCAATTTCTAATCCTCCCAATTCACCCACTGCTTTTGTATAAGTGGCCACGTAGAAACCACAAACACCAACAATGATGTAGTAATTATTTCGAAAGCGAAGGACTACATTTCTGAGCCTAAAGGAACTATGGCTCCCAAGGGCATCTCTCCACTCCCGCAAGTATGTCAAGGGCATGTCTTTTCGTGCCATCTGCAATATGCTCTAATGAGCAAGAGATGTAAACATGGATGCCTAGGATATGCTGAACACAGTGGTTTTGTATCGTTAATATTATACACGGTTTATGCTTCTAGCTGCAATTCACTTGAACATCAGTCAAAATTGAAGATAATTCTCTTAGTTATTTCACAGATCTCAACATTATCAGTACGAATGCTTCTTGAGATTTGGATGGTTATGTACTATCCTCCTGATTCTATGATGAACGAATTATCACACAAGGTGATCACTGTGCACTATGTATAATGTAAGAACGGAATCTTGAAAATTTTGATGTTTATAGAAATATTCAGCCAAAATTCCATGTGCTAAGGGCTTGCCAAAGTGCACAGTCTATGTATCTTTCCCAACAATATTGGGCACAACTCAAGCCCCATGAACTGGAGGGTTCGAGTATATGCACAACTTCAACCACAATGATATCAGTGTAAGAGTTTGCATGCTGCTAAGAAAATACCACTACCTTCATGAATAGAGCATAAGACCAGGTTTGAGTTCAACATAGTGCAGGAAGCCATAAAATGGTGTAGACAGGTAAATGCAATGGTGCAGACACGTAAATGCAATGGTGCAGGAATGTCACAAAGTATAATCAAACCATTTTTAATCCTACAACATACAAACCTTAATTAAACTCTCATTAATTCTATTTTAATCCTGTTAAAACAAAGAAGTAACAAATACTCTTTGAAGATAATCATTTAGCCAATCGACAGCATGAGAGAAATAAATAAAAATAATACAACGAAAACCCAAAAATTGTTTACATTAAACATCTTTTAAAATTGAATAAAACTTATTTCAATCTTATTTGTGTTTTTTAATTGAACCTTCAGATAAGAAGTTGATTGAAATACTTGAAAACATTGTCCATGCAATGGTATATGGGTGGGTCACAAAAATTTTCATATATATATATATATATATATATTATATATATATATATATGGTATTATAATATGGATGCCTTTATAATTCAAAAAAAATAAATTTAAATTGAATTGTAATAACATACATGTTGATTGCACTAAAAGATACTTTCTACAAGCTAATATGAAGCATGATTGGAATTATTTCTATGTTCAATATTAAATTGATACATGATATATTTTAGTTCAATTTTAGTATCAAAGTTACTTATATTTTACTTATTTTCTTAGCCTATGAAAGTGGAAATAAAAATTAAATGTATATATTTTACTAATAGAAGTTGTAGTATATAGAACAAATTTTAAATTAGCGAAATAATTTTAACAGATCCATAAAATTTAAAAATTAATGAGCATCCATAGACAATATTAGTACAAATCCATAAACTGAAATAGCAAATGCATGTATCAATAAACTATTCATATGAGAATATATACAAATTACAAATATCACATGAACATCCATAAACTGAAATAATAAGCATCCATAAACTAAAATAATGTCCATGATGTATATCCATAAATTGTCCATGTATGAAAATATACAAAGTCTGTATCACATATCTGAATGTGCCCTATGAAATGAGCCTGAAAATATACAAACTATGTCACTCTAAATACCACCACAAACTCCTATGTGAGCTCCACCGAGCAAAGTAAGTGTCCATAAGCTAGTACTGCAATATAGCACATTCAAATTCAAACTAATTAAATCATTATTTGTACAAAAAACAATATGGAAATAAATTATTTTTAACCACATTTTAATAACATATAAATGAATATACTAACCTTAGTCAAGTCTAAATGCAAGTCAAATGGGATGGGAGTTCGATCATGAATCTAGGTTTGGTGCTCCCCTACCTGTGGCTCAATGATTGGGGCCTACATCAATGGGCCTGCATCATTAGTGTCTCTAAACCTAACATCCCACTCATGTCTCCACATAAAAATTACATCAACATCAATATGCACATGGGCCTGTGTACATAATGACAAGGACAAATTATAATTAGTCTACAAATTAATTAGCATATTTGTGTAACTTAAAAAAAAAAAAATTGAAATATTAGGAATAAAAAAGTTTACCTCAACTATTGGTCCATGTGTTATATATATTGACTCTCCTCCACATTACTAAACATATAAGTTGGAGTTGAAGTGGAGGAGAATCCATGGAAACATGCTCTGGACAAGGATGGCATGGTTGATCAATTGTTCCCTCGGATGACCTCATAAGCTCATCCATGTAGTTGGGATGTGTCTACATGTTATCATGAACTTATCAATATAGATGAAATATAATATGAACTAGAAATTTTAATATAAATAACTATTCATAATTTGACAACAAGGGTCAAACTTTTCGTATGTATATGTACCTAGTCTGTGTCACGTAGGTTGTGCACCCTCCAAGTCTCATGACTAGCATCACGATACATACATGTATATGTCAAAATCTGGTCAAAGGGTAGACTCACAAGAAATGCGTCATCATATAAGGGCACTGGCAGGTCACGAGGCAATGGTGGTGGTCTCCTAATCTCTCCATCCAATGCAACATGTGCATTGGCCAATGACGTTTGCATGTTTTCTGCAATAGTCTCTCTAGTATCACCACTGAGCTGCAACAACTCCCCTATATTTTTTGGTAATACCAAGCTCCAAGATAGTAGAGGAAAGAATTTAGAGGTGGTGGTACATGCCTAGGGTCCTTATGAGCCCCATTGTGATCATAAGTACATCCCAAGTTGAGTCCATAATAATGAGATTTGGTATTAGTGTAATCCAGCCTCAAATGTGACATAAACTCTGCATATAAATGCCTCACAAAATAAAAAGCAACCTAGTCATGGTAGGGGAACTGGCCCCAAGCTCCAATTAATTTATCATACACAAAAGGGGTTGCATCAACATTCCTAAAATATTTTAGTGGAATCAAACCTTTATGTCTAGCAGGGTGATCTAGAGGGATGTTGAATAACTCCCCATGAACATCAATGTCCTTGGTGGCTTCTTTCACCACCTCCCAAGTTTTTGTGCCTCTAACCTCATGTCTCCTAATCCTCTGTATGGATTTTAATATGTGGCTATGTGGGCCCTACCTTTCGTATGTCTCGATCAACCTATTGATGCTACCCAAAATCAAAGAAAACACAAGATGAATCGGTGAATTGGTAGGGATCTTATCTATGTCTATTGTAATTCATGTATGGTGGGTCATAACATCCTCTAATGTGATATGAGTTGTAGCATCATCCCATAGAGGGATCGATGCTGCACTTTAATCCTTAGCCTTAGCCCATTGGGGGCCTACAAATCATAAACATAATTTAACATATATAATTAACAAACTAGAAGCATAATAACATATACATTAAATTCAAACACATCAATTGAAGACAATTTAAAAATTAAAGACAATTTCAAGAAATAAACACATAAAGTTTATAAAGAGGATTTTAAAATGCAAGAGGTGTACTTGAAATAGGCAAAGAAGGTCCACTAGATGTAGCGTGATTATCAACAGAAGCAAAAACACTACCTCTGACACTCTGATTGGCGCCGAAGGCAGGATCTATGAGTGAAAGATGAACTCTTGAGGGCTACATGATCTATCACGATCCCGACCACATATAATAGAACCCCTCACATTGCGATGGCCTGCAGTTGGGATGCGTATATGGGATGCCTCAACATATTACATATAATACATATAAAATAATCCAATAAAAAAATGTTGACAAAAAAACTATTTCTAAACTCAAGCATAATAATCTAGCTTGAAGTCCTAAAATTTAGAGTCCATTTTTTATAATTCATCAACTAAAGTATTGAATTCCATGTAAACACAATTGAAAGAAGTGATCAAATCTACCATCACATTTTTTCTCATTTCTAAATAATGCATTTTATTCATAGCGCATAAGTATGTAAACATATATGTAAAATATTAAAATAAACCTATTTACAAAACTAATAAAATTTCATGTCAACAAATACTACAATAGACTTTAAGTTTTTAATGTTTGACTTTGACAAGTGACATGTACTAGGTGCAAGCACATGAAAACAATGTTCCTTGTACAACACACCACATAATGAAACAATATGATACAAATTAGAAAATAGTCTAAATGCATTTATTCACTAGATCAAATGCGTTTTTCACGATGGATTTAATGTATCTATCAATGATGCATTATTGAAACATGAACTTATATATATCTCTCTCTCTATATATATGCTTGCTAAATGCTATATATGTGTACATGTTAATGTTTTAAATAATTATGCTATCTTAAATGTTATAGTTATATTATGTTATAGCTATGCACAATACATGTTACATGTTACACTATGTTATCTTATGTTACACACACACACACACACTCTCTCTCTATATATATGTTATGTCAAATAACTTTATGTTATGATATATAT